>JAQBSW010003886.1:0-76370 GCA_029291075.1 Eudiplozoon nipponicum | reverse complement strand
GCTCCTAACCTATTCGTGTCTGAGAACCCCATAGATGCCAGATCGCTTGTAGTCCTAAAATTTACAGCAGAATCTGATATGCTTATATTTCCATTCGCATCTGCTAAATTCAAATCTGCAATATCCTGCACTAACTTACTAATGTCCTCAAATTTAATATCAGCATCCATCTCTGTGAAGTTTAATTATTAATTCGACACTTAAAGTTAGGCAAATCGCAATTTGAAACCTGTCTCTCGCAAAACACCCAAACAAATTATCTGGAAGGAGATATACGTGAACAACAGAATTATTAATTAACCTGTTCCAGAACGTCCCTTCTATGTGTGCTTCTGTAAAAAGTACAAGACAGTTTAAGCAGATATATATTGTGTTTGTTGATCAGTTTTAATGAAGAAAAACGTGATAATTGCAGCAGATCAAAGGAAGATACAACAAGTCGAGGACCGTGATACTCGAAAACTGAAAATGGCGCACAATTCAAAGTCAAGTATTTAAACAAAGAATGTTCGGGAAAATAAAAGAAAAAATTCTTTTTAAATAAAATTCGTTACAATCAGCCATGGTGGTTTAAATTTATCAGTTAATGTTGCTTTACATTTGGCGGAGGATTTATCTTACTCCACATACGCCCCTTCTCAAAAAAAGACGGCTAGTAATAAACGTAATCATGATTCTTCGGCTGAATTTGCAAACTTCCAGAACGAGTTGTGCATGATGGCTCTCCTGATGTCGTCATCGCGCCCGGTACAGTAGACACTGGTTCTTCCGTATCATCTGGTATATCTTAACAGTTTTCATGCTGGGAACTGGTAGAATTAGATTTTGCTATATTAAACAACGCGTCTTCTAAGTTCTGCATTTCGTTATGTGCCTGTATGGTGGGATTGCACACATCAGATTCGCCAATAGAACGACGGTCATTCAACGCATCTGTTATTTCAGTCATACCGTCTATCCAGATAAACTGGGGAATGCAACGTTCCAACGTAACACAATTCTTCTTTGCCCTTTATCTCTATGATAACATTCTTCATCATCCTCTTGACCTTGTATGGTCCTTCGTAAAATGGTGTCAGGCAATTCTTCCTATTTTCATTAGATACATACAAATGTGAAGCCGATCTTAGATCAGAGGACACACAGCATTTGGTTTTTGCTTTTCTAGTTTTGGTCGGAGCCAAACGACACACCTTATCCCTAAGTGTTCCTACGAACCAATCTACATAATTAGAAGACCAATCAAGACTACTTGGACTTTCTATTAGAAGATCTCCAGACAACTTTAATGGTTCTCTATAAACCATTTCTGCTATTGAAGTATCTAATTTTGCCCTATATCTGTTGCGCATGGCGAGTAGTACTATAGGAAGATTGTGTATCCAGCTTGTTCCACTAGTACACCTTAATGCAGCTTTCAGTTCACGATACAGGCTTTCTACCATCCAATTCGCTCATGGGTTGTTGAGGGATCTCTCGAAAAGCTCGGACATAAATAGTCTACCGCGATCACTAGTGACATTTTCCGGAACAAGATAACGCGATATCCAATTATGTAGAAACGCGAACAAGACTTCTTGCGCTGTCATGTCTTTTAAAATCGCCACTTCGAAGTGACGACCAAATCTATCTAACATAGTCAGCAAGTATTTGTTACCATTTACCTCAGGCATCTCGACAATGTCTATGTGTACGTGTCTGAACCGTCCATTTCGTATCCCAATATTCTTTATCTCGGTTCTGGTATGTCTCCACACCTTACACGTTTGACATTTGGCACGGGCTCTTACCCATACCCATATGTCTTTAGACATGTGCGGCCATACGTATCTGTCGTTGATCAATCGAATGGTGGCTTTAACGGATGGATGTCCCATATCGTGTAACACTTGGATAATCTTGGCCTGTAACTCCAATGGCATATATGGTCGTTGTTGACTTCTGGACGTTTCGCATAACAACCAATTGCCACTTATGAGCTTACGAACATATTCTGGCCTTTTGGACAAAACTAATGTAAAGGGATCCGATTCTTGCGCTTCCTCGATTTGACTAACTAAATCATGCATGGAATTATCAAAACTCTTCACTGGACTGCAATATCAGCTAGACATCAGCTTCATTCAGTCGGCTAAGTACATCGGCTGCCCCATTCTCCTTACCAGCAATATGATACACAGTGAAATCGAAATCTGCTAACCGTTTTATTTGTGAATTTATTCTACGAAAGTAATTAAGCCAAGCTGTTTTACAAAGTATGCTGATCAACGGCTTATGATCGGTCAATAACTTAAAATTATGTCCGTCTAAGTAATGCTCGAAGTGTAGCACTGCGTCATACACTGCTAGAAGCTCTATGCCAAATCGTATCATAATGTTTCTGTTGATCATTAAGCTTACGGCTATAAAACACAATCGGCCTTACTATGTTCTGATCTCTTTGCTGTAGCACTGCCCCTAAAGCAACATCTGAGGCATCATTGATTAGCTCGATAGGTTTCTCCCAATCTACAGGTTTTAATGTGGTTATGTCACCTAACATTTTCTGGCATTTTGGAACTTTTCTTGGTCTTCTGGACTCAAGTTTATGGGCCAAGACTTCTTGATCGTGCTCTTTTAATGAGTAAGATGGCGTGTTAGCGATCCCCGAATTCCGGCTAGACCTGGAATGAATCGACGATAATAGCTGATCATAACCAAGAACCTTCGCAACTGGCGCACGGTTCGGGCTCGTTTCATTCTTAATAACTTGGATCTCATCTTCGAAAGGTTTAATTCCGTCTTTAGAAAGTATATGACCAAGGTATTTAACTGAAGTGCAACCAATATTACTCTTATTAGGTTTGACCACTAATTCACATTGTTCCAGCATTGTCAAAACAGTTTCCAAATGCGTGCGATGTTCATTTCGTGTACGACTAAAAATTATTATATCGTTTTTGTATACCCTCGCAAATGGACAATTCTGAAGGATTTCTTCAGCCAAACGCTGGAATGTCTGACTGGCAATTTTCAAACCAAAAAGCCTTCGAAGAAATTCGTTCGATCCTTCTCTTTGAAATCTGAATGCGGTGAGTGGTATCGAACTTTCCTACAATGGTATCTGATAGTGCGCTTTCTGGAAATCTAAAGTTGAATAAACCACATATCCCATTATATCTCGGAGTAAGGTACTCTGGTTAGGGAGAGGATAAGAATTACCCATCGTCACTGTGATTAATAGACGATAATTTCCACAAACCCTCGATTGACCAAGTTCAGGTGTGGGAACTACCACTATTGTGGAAGCAAAATTGGAATTTGACCTACTAAAAATCCCCTCTTTGCGCAATTGATGAAATTCGGACAAAGAAACCTGTTGCTTGTGCTGTGCCAATGGTTCAGCCGTTGGTAAAAAAGGCAACGGAGACACCAATTCTATTTGGTGTTCTACTCCTGTCTTCAAACCTATCCTTTTGGTACTGAAAGGTTGAAACACTGCTAGGTGCTTCTCGATTATATCGGCAAAGTCATGTGCGACTGTTGGATGTGGTAAAAGAACTGTTCTAACTGCCGACATGTTAGAATCAGTAGGTGTTACTATCCCTACGCCCTCTGCGATAGTCCTAGCTTTGGGGTCTAATGTCAGCTTGAAATGTGTCAAGAAATCCATGCGAATGATATGGTCCTTGACATCGGCTCCTAGAAAATTCCATCCAAAAGAAGATATCTGGCCTAAGGTTACCGACATTTCTTTCATCCCTTTCACTCCTATTGGTCTACCGTTAGCGGCCCATAGTTGATAATCAAATGTGGGGCAATCTGCTTCCACTACGTCTGACCTAACTATGCTTGCCTCAGCACCCGTATCTATGAGAAATTGTAATCCAGATAATTCATCTTCATTAATGAACTTGTTGCTGGACAATCCGGCAATGTTTTCCAGATCTCCGCTTAGTAAGAATCGGAGTCTCTTGCTTTCTAAATCGGTGCTAACTGGTCCCGTCGCATTCCTATCCTTTGCCTTAAGTATGCCTATTAGTGGCATATCTGGGAGCCTTTGCAAAGGAACCCTCTTACGGCTCCTACTAGCGGGGGTTTTATTCTTTTCGTGGTGATGGATTTCTCTCAACCGGTTTAGTGCTTCCTTTCCATCTGGGTCCACCTAATCGCGGGTGTATACAATTTTCACCTTGGCTTTTCGCACTTCGTCCGTACTCGCAATGAGTCTTACACCATCCGCGTGGCCCTTCGAAGCGTTGACGCGAGTGACTCCCTCGACGTCTAGTATACCTATCCTGACTCTGAAGTTGCGCAATGTCACTTTGTAAACTAGCAACTTCTCTACATAAGAAACGCAAGGTTTCTTGTATGGTCAGGCTGTTTTCGGCATCTGCCCTGACTGGCTGCACCATGACAGAATCTGCTATTACAGCATGTACTTGTGGTTCCTATTGTTTATACACCCTGTCTAACCCTCTGAGATTTGTTGGCCAATCAATGCTCATAGTGTCAAATACTTCCAATATGGTTCTAAACCTAATTGGTAGCTCAGCTGTGAAAATGGAGTTGACTACATCTCTGGATATATTAAACCTGGAAGCTTTTGTGCAATGGCGTTCGTAAAATTCGGACGGTAATTGACGCCCCATTTTTTCTAAGCGTAATAGTTCGCACATTTGCGTCTATCCTCCAGGCTGAAATCTCTGTTGAATTTCAGCCCTTAATAACTCAAATGCATTGTACGGTTTTTCTTCCACAGTTCTGTCTTGAAATTTTCCAAGGCATTTCGGAAATTTTCAGGCAATGCCATCCATGCTCCAACAAATTTCTCCATAGGATTTACCATATTATAAGCACTAAATATAATTTGGGCATCTCCGACCCAACGTGAATGTTTATCAGATTTATACTGTGGTATACTTAAAATTCTTGGCCTGGCGCGGTCGCAAAATTTTGTAGAGGCTCCTAAACTATTCGTATTTGAGAACCCCATAGATGCCAAATCGCTTGTAGTCCTAAAATTTACAGCAGAATCTAATATGCTTATATTTCCATTCGCATCTGCCTAATTCAAATCTGCAATATCTTACACTAACTTACTAGTGTCCACAAATTTAATATCAGCATCCATCTCTGTGAAGTTTCATTATTAATTCGACATTTAATGTGAGGCATATCGGAATGTGAAACCTGTCTCTCGCAAAGCACCCAAACAAAAAACTGGAAGAAAATATACGTGATCAACAGATTTATTAATTTACCTGTTCCAGAACGTCCCTCTTATGTGTGATTCAGTTATTTAGTACGAGACAGTTTAAGCAGATTTATTGTGTTTGTTGATCAGTTTTCAATGAAAAAAACGTGATTATTGCAGCAGATCAAAGCAAGATACAACCAGTCGAGGACCGTGACACTCGAAAACTAAAAATGGCGCAAAATTTAAAGTTAAATATTTAAACAAAGAATGTTCTGGAAAAATGAAAGAAAAAATTATTTTTAAATACAATACGTTACAATCTGCCATTGTGGTTTAAATTTATCAGTTAAAGTTACTTTACATTTGGCGGAGGATTTATCTTCCTCCACAACCCTTAGAAAAGCGTATTTGATGAAATTGAAATTCGTTGAGCTGTAACTCGGAGCCGTGCATTAAAACATGACATGAGCTTAATCATTATTCTTAGATTGAAATCAAATATTTTTTTGCTGCCGTTTATAAAATTCTAAATGCTTATAAAATGAGAGTTGGATAAATGGTGTCAATGGTTGGAAATTTGATTAACACAATTTTTTCTTAACAACAAATATTTTTTTGTATTGGAATTTTAGTGATTGATTGGATTTATATTAGTAAAAATCGTTCCTAAGATAGATTTTGAGAAAATAATGACAAAATATGGATGGAAATTAAACTGATATGTTTGTACGCATCATTTTATCATAGTCAAAAATAAAAAAATACCAAAATGATGTAGTTTTCGATTTAATTTAAAATAGACAGCATTATATTTCGTACGATTTAAATAAAACATATTGGAATGTAAAATTATTTGGTGTCAATAAGCGGTTTAATAATTTCATATTTACATTTAGTATAATTAATATGAAACAATTGACATTAATTCAGAGAGGTTTAAGAAAGAATGACCAGCTATTTCATAATATATTCCCAAGTTATAATAAGTGACCTAATTATAATGCACAATTTGCATTTAAAGGGCAGTGCTACCCGTCGACCTTGTGCAATCAATGAAATTTATATTGGTTTATTGCAGTGAATGTTAAAATGCAAGCAATTCAATTTAAACGGAAAAGTAATCCCAATAATTTATATTATTTTATGTAAATTCATCTGATCGTCTATCATTTGTTTATTAAATTGCGCAAACTATATATGTGACGCATAGGAATTATATTCAAAATACATTAATTGATAAGCTATCACTGGCATATAAAGCAAAATATCCTTTTTCATTTTCATGTATATCAGTGATTCCGGTGACTTGAATGTTGCCCTCGCAATTCGAATGGAAATGTCATTATATAATCCACAGTTTCGCTTTATGCACTTCGCAAGTACGGCAAATGTCATAAGAGTTATAAGACTGGATAGCGCAAAATTCATTGTAATTTATCAAGTGGTTTGAAATGTCAAAAAGTAATGGCCTTAAAATAGTACACATTTGCTGATTTTAACCAAATACTTTCGAAAATAACGTGGAAGGCGTTTATGTATTTACTATTCCTATTTAAATCGCGCAAGTTAAATTATTTGTATAGCATTGCGCGAAATGTCGCTGATCTTAACAACAGATTTGCTTATTCTACATCAAATATTTTTAACAAATATGAATATAAGTTATTTTGGATGCAATTTTAAACTAAAACACTTTTCTATTTTGATCATAAATATGCATTTTACGCGCACATTTGATTATGGTGTGTAATCATGGAATTAATATTTTAATTTAAATAACTTGAACTTGTACATAGCTGTTGACAGATAATTTCATCATTGGCAGTAGATTGAGATTCCTAGCGGTTTAAAATATAACGCGAAAAGAAATTATGCATTTTCGGGATATTGTTGTTTCTCTTATATTTTTTGCAATTTATTGAACAGAAAGTCCAGATATCTGTACAGTGGATTTAAAACTTAATACAAACCGGCAAAATAATCTAGATTTCTTGTCTCATTTTTGAAAAATCGAGAGGTACAAACACTTTCCTTGAACTTCGAAAACCATATATGCATACGATCGTAATAATAAACGCATTGTTATTCGAAAAAAATTTTACGATAACGATTAAAATATGGAAGAGATGATCTTTATAACGTTCTATCAAAATATATGTAAGGCTATTTTATTAAATACGTGCCACATTCGCCTACAAAAATAAAGCTTTCTGATTTGAAATATCATATTTATCTGAAGAAAATTTAAATGTTATCCAAGTATAACATTATACCGATAGTACTTCATATTGGTCAAATTTTATAATTCAATGCTTTATTTGATAAAATGTGCAATCACTAAAATAGATACTTCTTAACAGGATCATTGTGTGTGGGGGAATATGTGAAATATTATAATCAGGATAGTGAAATTGTTAATAACATAAATATATTTAAACAAATATTATTTAGAACAATTTCAGCGCTACATAATACAAAAATGCTATTTAGACCAGAAATGGCCTGCGGCCTTATCGCGCTGCTGCCAATTAAAAAAAACAGACTAAGTTATATCAAAATAGTAATAGAATGCAAAGAGCAAAACATGTCCGACTGATTATATCAAAATTGCCTCATGCGAAAATGGCACATTTTGAAACATCTCCGCGAATAACGTTAAATAACTTGTTTATTTTTAACTCTCTTAAGTTTTTACTCATTGCGTAACTTTTAATTAGTTATTTGATTTTTTTAGATTATTCGAATCCAGGACGCTCTTATTCCCAAACGAATGATCTTGCAAATATTAATAAAATCTATTTCAAAAATATTTGCAGAGCTATATTGTTTATTTAAAATTATTATCATAAATGCACGACATATAATATTTTCCCCAAGCAATACATTGTAGGAGGTATTGTGTTTATTGTAAGTGGTTTTCCGGGGTAGCTGTTTATTTTGCGAGGCAATATCGTCACTACATATACCTGGTTGCTGGTGTCGGAAGAAATTAATTTCGAGGGCCGTGCTAATATTTAATCTCATATTGCTTTCTAATGGGCGATGTGTGAAGGCTAAGTCGAATTATCATATATGTATTGTAAACAATGTGGCAAATAAACTTGTATCCACTATTAGTCGAAATTGACCGTGCTCAAGAGAACAACACAATAAAGTATTATCAATAAAAGTTAATAACTAGGCACAAAAGCAAAGACGAAAAAAACACAATAAATAAAACAAAAGAAATTCTTAACAGAACGGTAAGTTTTTGGGTATAAATGGTTACAACAAAATATAAATCCAGAATATTTTAGCAGAAATTCACAGTTTTCAGAATGATTGTCTAAATTCAGAATTCGTATCTATGAACATTTGAAAACCGGATGTGATTAAATTGATATTCGTTGGGTTGTGACGCGGAGACGCACATTAAAACATAACATGAGCTTAATCATTATACTGAGACTGAAACCAAATATTAATTTGCTGCAGTTTCTCAAATTCTTATTGCTAATAAAGTGAGAATTGGAAAAATTGGAATCAATAATTGAAAATTTGAATGGTCTCATATAGTGTAACACGCGGTTCCGCCCTACAATCCAGCGATCTTTAATTTTGACAAACATAGTGCTCTTTCAGGTCAAATAAACTAATTCCGTTTTTACACAATATTTCTATTAACTTTGATTTTAAAGACAATTTCTGTTAGTTTCAAGCAGGTTTAATTGAGATTTCTTGAACTGCAATTTTAATTGTAATTAATAGGGTTTTGTTTAATAAATATACACACCCGCGCGCAATACGCAGGGAGCATGCGGTGGATTATAGTCCATATGTGGTTCGATAGTTTTTCTTTGCATTCAGATATGATTTCACGCATCAGGACATCAGATGTTCCTTAATCACATTCATAAATTCTATCGTTCAATGGATTATTATAATTAAATAAATTAAATATATAGCAAACAGTGGATTCATTATTTGTGAAGTATTTTTCATTGACGTTTTTACACGATTTTATGCTATCCATAATCAGTGACAATATTTACCAGTGACTTTATTTATTATAATCATATATTTTCAATCGGTTACATGTATTCATCACAATTCAGACGTTTGTGAATTGATTATTATTTGTGTTGACAGTATATTGTATTGTTGCCGTCTAGAGCACGGACTGTTTTGTTTAACTGTGAATTGATAATTACTTGTGTATAAGACATTCAATTTTGTTGACAATATTCCGTTTTGTTGCCGTCTAGAGCACGGTCAATTTGGACTAACTGAATTTGTGTACAATACATATATGATTATTCGACTTAGCCTTCTCACATCACCCATCGGAAAAAGGTCGGGGACAGATTATAAGCACGGATCTCAACAGCAGCTACCAGGTCTATGTAGGAAGGGGAAAATATCAAGAACTTAATAGCTACCCCGCTAAATATCCCTACACAAATGGTGCCCCGTGTACGTCGAACTCACAGCCAGCAAAGTATTAATCAACATCTAGATTTTGAGAACTTCAAGCACTTTGGATGAATGCCACAAATGAAAGTAAACTCTAAAACACACATCACCGCAAAAAAACCACTCGAGATCGCTATGCTGGAAGATAGCTGCAAGGTGACGGGTGAGGACGATGTTACAATGCCATCTATTTTCGACAACACTCACACACACATAAGATGACGTCCTGTTCAGGAAATGCAGGAAGCCAGGTGGTGAGCCCAGCAACAGGACGCACCAACATATGGATATCGTACAAAATATGCCAATGCGATCCAGACTACCTTAACGAATGGGTCGACGATGTTATTTTATTGGCCAAGGTGTCCAATATAACAGACGAGGGCTCAATACTTTTGAGGGCTTGGGAAACGATCCCAATGATTTTCAGACGTGGACTCGAAGATATTCTGCATCAATACACTGAGGGCCCATGTGCGCAGCCGTGGCAGAGCCTGCAACGCTCCATCTAGCAGCACTTGACAGCAGATCGAGAAGAGAGGCTTACAGAATTGATGACCCACACCCGCACGCCTTCTGAGCTATTTAGGGAGATTGAGCAGAAAGCCTTGAAATTCAACCTGCCCAAGGAAATCTTAATGTGAATATACATATAGAAGGTCGCTCTGGCAATCCAAGAGATGGCGACGTTCCTGCGCGAATCCGTCTGCCGGCAAGTCAAGACAAGTGGTGGCAAAGACACCACTACAGCTTACCTGCCCCAGTGAAAGGCTACATCACCTCATGAATGTTCGAAACATAATCCACCGCATCATCAGCCGGATCAAATGTCTTGAATAAGCACCTTTCAGCCTGCTCGAGATACTCACAGTCAGGCCAAATTTGGCCTCAGTCGATGCCGTCCATAATAGACACGACCAGAGCAGGCGTGACCCGCGACGACCACCGTCCCAGAAGTCGACGTCGAGAGACCGGGCTACAGTTCCATAGTTACCGACAGAGTGGTGTCCGAATCTTCGCAGGTATGGCCACTCCACACGGCTGCACATTCGCTCACACAGACGCGGCGTTCAATTGGACCCTGTCACCTTCAACAATTCAGGAGGATCCGCCAATGAAAGTTTCGGAAAACTGCTGGGGTCAGCCTCCTCTGTGGCAATAGAGACTGATCACCCCAAGATTGTTGGCTGCTTCACGTATGATGCCTCAAAGCACGTTATTTTCACAGGAAGATCGCAATCAAACTATTTTGTTTACAGCGACGGCTCCAGTCAAGTGATGCTTCAAACGCCAAAATGCGAGCAACCAATCACATCGTCAGTTGCCACTATCAATATTCTTTCCCATCCGTGACGCAACCTAAGGCGAATTATTTCTCATAGACACTGGATCAGCTTACTACGCCACAATTATTTCGAACCTACCCACCCAGTTGATACCAGCAATCTGACCTGCACCAATGGCTCCAATATAGCGACGTTTGGGGTACGAGTACAAACAATCCCGTTCTCCAACTCAAAAAGATATTTTAAGTGTCCTTTCATCATTGCAAATACGACATGAAACATCATTGGACGTGACCTTCTAGAACACTTCGACCTTGCCATTTGACCAAGAACACAAGAGATACGCACTGCAGATAATCAATTGCTTTCACCAGCGCTAAAACATACGACTCGCGCCAAAGCAATCACATCTATAGACATAATTCCGCCAGTTCCTCGTGTACCGCAATTTGATTATGTCCTGAAACGTCATGAAGAAATTTTCAAACCTATCCCCTTCATGCCCGATCTCTAGAGGAAGCGTGCCATCACATCCCATCGTATCATCTTATCGAAACCACTTCCTCATCCTTCACGAGTACGTCCATTGGCACCACACAAACATAAGACAGCAATCAATTTAATTCCTCGGTCATCAAATTTCCGAAAAAGGAATGACACCTATACCTGCTAAGGTTCGTGCTATTCAAGATCTACGACCTCCAACCACTGTTCGAGCATTACGACGATACTTGGGCAAGATGAAATACCATTCTCGATTCGAACTCTGCCTTGCCAAGATTCTGGCAAATCTTTACAAATATCTCGTGCCAGAAAGCCGTTTTATCAAGAAATCACAAATGATTCAGTTCAACGTGGACGATATACAGGCTTACGAGGATGCCAAAAGGGCCTTATGCAGAGCAACTATGCTAAATTCTCCTGATTGGTCTCAAACTTTTGAATTGATTACTGACGCATCCGACGTTGCCATAGGCGCAGTACTTCAACAGTCCACCAATTGCATACACCAACCTATCACCTTCTATTCGCAAAAACTACAACCTCGCGAGACGCGTTATGATACATTAGGGAAAGAGTTACTTGCAATCTACCGGTCGATCCTACACTTCCGCAGCTATCTGGATGGCCGAAAGTTCAAGATCTACGCAGACCATCTTCATCTACTCCCGATGCTTAGAGGAAAGAAGGAGTATTTATTTTCACGACGAGTCAAATCACAACTTACACGAATACACGAGTATGAATATGAAGTCACTCATTTCAAAGGATCAGAAAGTGTGGACGCAGACTCCCTGAGCCGTCCTACAAAACTCTATGCCTCTATCCTGTGTCCTTCACCTATAAGCACTCCGAATTGTAAGCAGCTCAGCAAGATTATCCATCACTTCGGACATTTGATGTCAAACGCCTGAAAACATTTGATTATGACGGAACTCTGCTGCTGTGTAAAGTAAATAGTGTGGGCCCTCGACCGTTTATACCTGAAAAACTCCGTCACAAGTTCTTCGAGGTCTACCATTCAATGAGCCACCCATTTGGCAAAGCCTCAGTGGAAATTCTATCCAGAACGTATTTTTGGCCTGGCATGCAGCGAGATGTCAAGAAATGGTCAAAACAATGTCTAGAATGCAAAGTGACGAGACACACTAAAACGGCGTCAGAAGTCATTCAAAAGTCAGGTTCATGCACATACACTTTAATCTGGTAACATTACCTGCCGTGTACAATATGCGATATCTAGTGTCAATACGGGATCGCACCACTCGATGGTATGAGGCCATACCACTGCCAGACGTGAAGCAAGACACTGTCAGTTATGCTGGAGAGCTCAATTTGTTTGCTCCGTTTGGTGCTTCAGCTGAAGTGACAACCGATCGTGGCGCACAGTACCTCGGCAAAGTGTTCGCAGCCCTACTGAAATACTATGGTGCCAAACACTCCGTGACCGCAGCTCGCAATCCGAGAGCAATTGGTTTCGTCGAAAGCCCACGCCGGGAACTGAAAGCGGCCTTAAGGCCAGCGCAGAAGAAAATTGGCTTGCGACTATACCGAATGTACTCCTATCAATGCGTTCAAGGCCTCGTGAGCCGATGAATGGTAGTTCCGCTGAAATGGCATTTGGCGAACTAGTCAGGTCAATTTCTGAAACTGCAATAACGACAAACGATCCGGCATTTCTGTTTCCCCTTCGCAGTTACCTACAGTACAACGCTCAGAATCGACCGATCTGTCCTACATGTCAGCAACATGGTCGAATTTATAAACGCACAGATTTTGATAGCTGCAAAAGTTTCTTCGTCAACATTGATTCTAGCCAAACCGAAGTGCGGTCCTTATCGTGTGTGTTAGATCGCCGTCAGAATTACATCCTTTTGGAGATAAATTGCAAAGCTGAAGCTATCTCCGACCGACGTTGATCCAAATGACCAGCTGTTCCGCGATGTTGACCTATCAGGCGGTGAATAAACGATTCCACCGCCAGGCAATTTTTCAGATTACGGACTGACGCCCAACATCTCACCAACGACCGAGCTAACTGACACCGTCACGCCGCCGCGAGATATAGAGGAACCAGAATCAGTGTCGATAGAGCCAACATCAGTAGTTACACTTTACGGCAGAGCAATAACACCTCCTGTAAGGTTAGCCGCCTTCATTGTGTAGTAATTTTCATTGTTGAGGGGGGGTGTATGTAACACGCGGCTCCGCGTTACAACCCAGCGAAGTTCAATTTTGACAAATATAGTGCTCTTAAAGGTTAAATAATCTAACTCTGTTTTTACACAATATTTCTCTTAACTGTGATTTTAGAAACAATCTCTGTTAGTTTCAAGCAGTTTTAATTTAGATTTCTTGAACTGAAATTTTAATTGTAATTAATAGGGTTTAGTTAAATAAATATACACACCCGCGCGCAATACGCAGAGAGCATGCGGTGGAATATAGTGCATATGTGGTTCGATAGTTTTCTTCGAATTCAGAGATGATTTCTAGCATGAGGATATCAGATGTTTCTTAAACACATCCACAAATTCTATCGTTCAAAGGACTAATATAATTACATTCAACAATAATTGATTGCGCGGGTGGTGGTAAAATTCCTTAAATAAAGTTAGCGAGCATGAAGTAAACACCAATCCCATTTTATTTAACCAGTCGTCGAACAACATAACAAAACTACCGCCTCGTGAAACGCACTACCGCTTTTCGAACTTCCATGATCATCATCAGAGTACGATGGCAAACTGAGTAGCGAGGATCAAACCACATTGAATATATATGGAAATCAAATTTGGATATGCCGCTTTCATTTCTAGCAGTCTCGAATTCATTGATCTTGACTGGAATGTCGGCTGCTTAAGTTCTATGCAGTCACGAACATTTCCCCTTTGCAGCTTTCTTCACATTTGCATATATAGACAATATAATTTAGCAATAATTTGATAGCGCCGGTGGTGGTGAAAATTCTTGAATTCAAGTTTGCGAGTTTGAAGTAAACTCCAATACCATTGTATTTCAACAATCGTCAAACAACATAACATAACTACCGCCAGCTTCAACGCACTCACTCGTTTCGACCTTCCATGATCATCAACAGAGTACGACGGCAAATTGACTAGCGGGGATGAAACCACATTGAATAAATATGGAAATCAAATTTAGATATGCAACTCTAGCAGTATCGCATACATCGAACTTGACTGAAATGTCGGCTGCACAATTATTATATAGTCGCGAACATTAACTTTTTTGCAGCTTTCGCCACATATGCATATATAGGCAATATTATTTATCAATTAATGCAGCTTGATTGGATATGTCGGCTGCACAATTTCTATGCAGTCACGAAAATTAACTGTTTGCAGCTTTCGCCACATATGCATATATAGGCAATATTATTTATCAATTAATGATAGCGCGGTGGTGGTAACAATTCTTGAAATCAAGTTTGCGAGCTTGAAGTAAACCCCAATCCCATTATATTTAACCAGTCGTAGAACAACATAACAAAACTACCGCCAGCTTCAAAGCACTGACGCGTTTCGACCTTCAATGACCGTGAACAGAGTAAGACGGCATAT
Source organism: Eudiplozoon nipponicum (assembly GCA_029291075.1). Lineage (NCBI taxonomy): Eukaryota > Metazoa > Platyhelminthes > Monogenea > Mazocraeidea > Diplozoidae > Eudiplozoon > Eudiplozoon nipponicum. Next base: position 61,368 of record JAQBSW010003886.1, on the reverse strand, counting down.
TGTCTAGCGAGGATCAAACCACATTGAATATATATGGAAATCAAATTTAGATATGCGACTCTCACCTCTAGCAGTCTCGCATACATTGAACTTGACTGAAATGTCGGCTGCACAATTTCTATGCAGTCACGAACATTAACTGTTTGCAGCTTTCGCCACATATACATATATAGGCAATACAATTTATCAATAATTGATTGCGCCGGTGGTGGTAACAATTCTTTAAATCAAGTTTGCGAGCTTGAAGTAAACACCAATCCCATTGTATTTAACCAGTCGTCGAACAACATAACAAAACTACCGCCAGCTGCAACGCACTGACGCGTTTCGACCTTCCATGATCATCATCAGAGTACGACGGCAAACTGACTAGCGAGGATCAAACCACATTGAATATATATGGAAATCAAATTTAGATATGCGGCTCTCACCTCTAGCAGTCTCGCATACATTGAACTTGACTGGAAATGTCGGCTGCACAATTTCTATGCAGTCACGAACATTAACTGTTTGCAGCTTTCGCCACATATACATATATAGGCAATACAATTTAACAATAATTGATTGCGCGGGTGGTGGTAACAATTCTTTAAATCAAGTTTGCGAGCTTGAAGTAAAACCAATCCCATTGCATTTAACCAGTCGTCGAACAACATAACAAAACTACCGCCAGCTGCAACGCACTGACGCGTTTCGACCTTCCATGATCATCATCAGAGTACGACGGCAAACTGACTAGCGAGGATCAAACCACATTGAATATATATGGAAATCAAATTTAGATATGCGGCTCTCACCTCTAGCAGTCTCGCATAAATTGAACTTGACTGGAAATGTCGGCTGCGCAATTTCTATGCAGTCACGAACGTTAACAGTTTGCAGCTTTCGCCACATATACATATATAGGCAATACAATTTAACAATAATTGATTGCGCGCGTGGTGGTAACAATTCTTTAAATCAAGTTTGCGAGCTTGAAGTAAACACCAATCCCATTGTATTTAACCAGTTTTCGAACAACATAACAAAACTACCGCCAGGTGAAACGCAGTGACGCGTTTCGGCCTTACATGATGATCATCAGAGTACGACGGCAAACTGACTAACGAGGATCAAACCACGTTGAATATCTATGGAAATCAAATTTAGATATGCGGTTCTCACCTCTAGCAGTCCCGAATACATTGAACTTGATTGGATATGTCGGCTGCACAATTTCTATATTGTCGCGTACATTAACTTTTTGCAGATTTCGCCACATGTACATATATAGTCAAATATTTTGACAATAATACATTGCGCGTATGTTCGTAAAAATCTTGAGAATCATTTTTGCCAAATTGAAGTTAGACACTAATCCTATTGTATTTAACCATTTCGTCGAAAAGCATAACAAATCTACCGCCAGCTGCAACGCACTGACTCGTTTCGACCTTCCATGATCATCATTAGAGTACGACGGCAAACTGACTAGCGAGGATCAAACCACATTTTATATATATGGAAATCAAATGTAGATATGCGGCTCTAACCTCTAGCACGTCTGCATACATTAAACTTGACTGGAAACCTCGGCTGCACAATTTCTATGCAGTCACGAACATTAACTGTTTGCCGCTTTTGCCACATAGGCATATATGAGAGCAACACATTTCAACAATAATTGATTGCGCGTGTGGTTCTAACAATTGTGTAAATTAAGTTTGCGTGCTTGAAGAACATACCAATCTCATTGTATTTAACCAGTCGTCGAACAACATAACAAAACTACCGCCAGCTGCAACGCACTGACGCGTTTCGAACTTCCATGATCATCATCAGAGTACGACGGCAAAGTGACTAGCGAGGATCAAACCACATTGAATATATATGGAAATCAAATTTAGATATGCGGCTCTCACCTCTAGCAATCTCGCATACATTGAACTTGACTGGAAATGTCGGCTAGCACAATTTCTATGCAGTCACGAACATTAATTGTTTGCAGCTTTGGCCACATATACATATATAGGCAATACAATTTAACAATAATTGATTGCGCGTGTGGTGGTAACAATTCTTTAAATCAAGTTTGCGAGCTTGAAGTAAACACCAATCCCATTGTATTTAACCAGTCGTCGAACAACATAACAAAATTGCCGCCAGCGCAACGAACTGACACGTTTCGTCCTTCCATTATCATCATCAGAGTGCGACGACAAACTGACTAGCGAGGATCAAACCACATTGAATATATATGGAAACAAATTTAGATATGAGGCTATGACCTCTAGCAGTCTCGCATACATCGAACTTGACGGAAATGTCGGCTGCACAATTTCTATGCAGTCACGAACATTAACTGTTTGCAGCTTTCTGCCACATATACATATATTGGCAATACAATTTAACAATAATTGATAGCGCGCTGTGGTGCTAACAATTCTTTAAATCAAGTTTGCGAGCTTAAAGTAAACACCAATCCAATTGTATTTAACCAGTCGTCGAACAACATAACAAAACTACCGCCAGCTGCAACGCACTGACGCGTTTCGACCTTCCATGATCATCATCAGAGTTCAACGGAAAACTGATTAGCGAGGATAAATCCACGTTGAATATATACGGAAATCAAATTAGATATGCGGATCTCAGATCCAGCAGTCTCGGTAATTGAACTTGACTGGAAATGTGGCTGCACAATTTCTATGCAGTCACGAACATTAACTGTTTGCAGCTTTGCACATATCATATATAGGCAATACAATTTACAATAATTGATTGCGCGGTGGTGGTAACAATTTTTAAATCAAGTTTGCGAGCTTCAAGTAAACACCAATCCCATTGTATTTAACCAGTCGTCGAACAACATAACAAAACTACCGCCAGCTGCAACGCACTGACGCGTTTCGACCTTCCATGATCATCACCAAAGTACGACTGCCAACTGTCTAGCGAGGATCAAACCACATTGAATATATATGGAAATCAAATTTAGATATGCGGCTCTCAAATCTAGCAGTCTCGCATACATTGAACTTGACTGGAAATGTCGGCTACACAATTTCTATGCAGTCACGAACATTAAGTGTTTGCTGCTTTAGCCACATATACATATATAGGCAATACAATTGAACAAAAATTGATTGCGCGGGTGTTGGTCAAAATTAATTAAATCAGGGTGGCGTGCACCAGAAAACACCAATCCCATTGTATTTAACCAGTCGTCGAACAACATAACAAAATTACCGCCGGCTACAACTCACTGACGCTTTTTGAACTTCCATGATCATCAACAGGGTACGACGGGAAAGTGTCTATCGAGGATCAAACCACATTGAATATATATGGAAATCAAATTTAGATAGGCGGCTCTCAAATCTAGCAATCTCGTATACATTGAACTTGACTGGAAATGTCTGATACACAATTTCTATGCAGTCACGAACGACAAGTGTTTGCTGCTTTAGCTACATATACATATATAGGCAATACAATATATCCATAATTGACTGCGCGCGTGGTGGTAACAATTCTTTATACCAAGATTGCGAGATTGAAGTAAACACCAATCCCATTGTATTTCACCAGTAGTCGAACAACATAACAAAATTGCCGCCAAGGCAACGAACTGACACGATTCGTCCTTCCATGATCATCATCAGAGTGCGACGTCAAACTGACTAGCGAGGATCAAACTACATTGAATACATTTGGAAACAAATTTAGATATGTGGCTAAGACTTCTAGTAGTCTCGCATACATTGAACTTGACGGGAAATGTCGGCTGCGCAATTTCTATGCTGTCACGAAAATTAACAGTTTGCAGCTTTCTCCAGAAATTCATATATTGGCAATACAATTTAACAATAATTGATTGCGCGCGTGGTGATTACAATTCTTTAACTCAAGATTGCGAGCTTAAAGTTTACACCAATCCAATTGTATTTAACCAGTCGTCGAACAAAAAAACAAAACTACCGCCAGCTGCAACCCACTGACACGTTTCGACCTTCCATGATCATTTTAAAAGATGCATTCGGTTGCGCAGTGCTGTCCTTCTTGTTGTGGATTTGACCGCATTTTTCTTGTGCAAGACAATTGATAGCACTCATAGATCGGTAAAATCTTGAATTTTCCTCATTTTCAGGTGATGTAATTTTTGGCCTCCATTGACGGGTTCTCACTTATCCCTTCTTCTTTAAGCCTTCAATTAGCTGATTGTCTGAAAATGGCATTGGAACAAGATTATCCATGATCATCACCAAAGTACGATGCCAACTGTCTAGCGAGGATCAAACGACATTTAATATATATGGAAATCAAATTTAGATATGTGGCACTCAAATCTAGTAGTCTCGCATACATTAAACTTGCCTGGAAATGTCGGCAACACAATTTCTATGCAGTCACGAACATTAATTGTTTGCTGTTTTAGCTACATATACATATATAGACAATACAATTGAACAAAAATTGATTGCGCGGGTGGTGGTAAAAATTAATTAAATCAGGTTGGCGTGCACCAGAAAACACCAATCCCATTGTATTTAACCAGTCGTCGAACAACATAACAAAATTACCGCCGGCTACAACTCACTGACGCTTTTTGAACTTCCATGATCATCAACAGGGTACGACGGGAAAGTGTCTATCGAGGATCAAACCACATTGAATATATATGGAAATCAAATTTAGATAGGCGGCTCTCAAAACTAGCAATCTCGTATACATTGAACTTGACTGGAAATGTCGGCTACACAATTTTTATGCAGTCTCGAACGATAAGTGTTCGCTGCTTTCGCCACATATACATATATAGGCAATACAATTTATCCATAATTGACTGCGCGCGTGGTGGTAACAATGCTTTATACCAAGATTGCGAGTTTGAAGTAAACACCAATCCCATTGTATTTCACCAGTAGTCGAACAACATAACAAAATTGCCGCCAAGTGCAACGCACTGACACATTTCGTCCTTCCATGATCATCATCAGATTGAGACGACATACCGACTAGCGAGGATCAAACCACATTGAATATACATTGAAAAAATTTTAGATATGTGGCTCTGACCTCTAGTAGTCGCGCATACATTGAACTTGACTGCAAATTTCGGCTGGACCATTTAAATGCAGTCACCAATATTAACTGTTTGCAGCTTTCGCCACGTATAGATGCATTGGCAATAAGGTTTGCAGACCGCCGTATGCTACTTTATTTGATAATCTAACATTTACCAATTCTTTTCAATCTATCTTTGACTGCCATGGCTATAATGTAGTGGTAGGTGACTTTAATAAGTTACAGGACTGTGAAATAACCAATTTTTTTTCTAACCATGATCTCAAGCAGATTATAAATGAACCAACTAGAGGTTCGCAATGCTTAGATCATGTATACTTAGAAACTGAAATGGTGAAATCGCACAGTTATGATGTTGTCAATTATTTCAAAGAATTGGATCACAAACAAATTATTTTACAATGGAACATCTTGAGTGGCATAACACAGAAACTAAGTTTTGAAAATGCACACGTGCACTGTTCCAGAATCAACTGGAATTTTTTAGAGAATTAAGTATACTGATTGATTATGAGAGTTTTTATTTCTTGAATACTGATGAATTTGTTTCTTCTGTTTCATCGTTATTATCTATTTTATTTCAGGCAGCTACGTTTACGGACATTATACCGAAACGAATTAATAGGAAACTGTGTAAACTAAGAATTAAACGAGATAATATAATAAAGTGTAGTCTTATTAATAGTATTAAACAAATGAGATTAGATTCCATTGATAAGGAAATTAATTCATCACTGCTAATAATCCGTCAAAGATCAGAACGAATTATTTTGGCCAAAATGAAGAGTAATCCTAGATTAGGATTCAAACTCCTCACAGATTACAGTAAATACAAGGAAAAGTTAAAGCTTATTCTACCTGTGGATAAAACTGAGTATGGATTTCTCTGTGAATTGGAGGAAGTATTTGGCAATTTGATATGCAATCCACAGAATGGGAGAGATTTTATAGAACCATCTGATTCTTTGGGAGACCAGGAACCAGGACTTGTTATTGACAGTGATGAATTGATAAAATTGATGTTAAAAATCAAATCAAAAAAACAAAAAGATCACCTTGGTATTTCGATTGATAATTTGCTTCAATTACCTTTAAAATTTATGAATGTACTCTGCAACTTTATAAATATAATTTTAAAGAATGGGAAATTACCAATCGATATACTAACGATAGTAGCTAAGCCGTTACCAAAAGTAAGTAAGCCAACGTGCGCTAGTGATTATAGATTAATCTCTATTATCCCTTTGTTTTTGAAAATAATAGAACGATTGATACTATATCATTTAGAACGTATGTTACCGGCTGATTTTGACTTATGTCAACATGGCTTTACGAAAGGTAGATCGACCACTACTAATATGCTTCCCATGTGGAAACATGTAATCACATTAGACGAGAATAAGTTAGATGCGTTAATTGTATTTATAGATATCTCAAAAGCTTTTGACTCTATATCTTTTGATGCTATTTTGAATGCGATTAATTTGTTAAATATTGATCCGAATATTTTTAGATTACTTAAATACTATCTATATAATCGACGAATGAGTATTCAAGTAAACGATTTGATATCAAAATCGAAACGAGTAACGAGTGGAGTTCCACAGGGATCAAGCTTGGGGCCAATTTTATTTAAAATTGTATTTGCAAATTTGGAAACTAAGATCCTTAACGGTCGAGTTTGCAAATTCGCTGATGATTTAAAAATAATCTTCCCAATTGATCCAAAGAATGTCGAATTCTCCAAAAATAATGTGACATTAGATTTGTATGATTTGAGTAAATATTTGATTACACTAGGGCTGAGAATAAACAATAAAAAGACGAGAGCTTTAAAAATAGGGAACAGAACAAACTTTCATTATGTTTATTTTCATGATGCTGTTATTAATGATGTGTTTGAGATTAAACTTATGCAAGAAATTAAGGATTTAGGCATAACTATTCAATGTACAGCTTCTGCTGAGAGACATATTGAAAGTATAGTAGGCAGTGCCAAGAAAAGATGGGCACTAATAAATCGAAATATCTTATCAAATGATATAAAACTTCAAATGTATATAATATGGATTAGACCGGTACTAGAATATGCTGTCGCTACTTGGAATCCATTAAAAAAGGGTTTGTCTAATAATATAGAAGCTGTACAAAGAAAGGTTGTGAAACATATTAGTCCTATTTCTTGCACTATATACGCCTCTAGATTACAGTTTGTGTCATTGCAATCGCTGTGGTTTCGGAGGATGTGTTATTGTATAAAAGTTTTCCATTTGAACCAGTGGACTGGTGCCTATATGACTCCGATAAGAAAGAGTCATGAAGTTGGAACTAGATCTGGACATTTGGCAATATCTCCTCCTTTGGTGGGGAATGTAGCGAGCAAGTTATTCTCTTTCTCGAAAATCTACAAAATTTATAACCAATTGCCGAAGGGGCTTAGAGAAATGCCTCCATCTAAGATGTCTTTTAAAACTTTATCTACTGAACTTGAAAAAGTCTGCAATTCTGCTGATATTTGTTATTCTTTTGATTATGATAATACTTTCTCATGGTTGAATAAAAGACAAGGATAATTGTTATCGAAAACAGATTTTCTAGAGATTTTTATTTCCAAGTTTTGTATTGTTATAATTGAAATGTTATGCACTATTTCTTCTAATTAGTTAACATTACATACAATCAATTGCTAGTCATGGTTCTCAATTTTTGCATAATGTTACACTCGAATTATACCTTAATTGTTCCTAATTTGATGATGTATATATTATACTTTTCAGTCGAACTTTCTGATATTGATATATTGTATTGTACAACTAGTGAGATATACCTATCTACATGATATTAATTGCACATTTATTGTGATGTGATAATTTTTTTATATATTGTACAATTTTCAATTTTATTATTTGATGGAATATGTGTGGTTTGAATCCAAATAAAGATATTCTATTCTATTCTATTCTAAAATTTAACAATAATTGATAGCGCGGGTGTCGCTACCAATTCTTTAAATCAAGTTTGCGAGCTCAATGTAAACACCAATCCCGTTGTATTTAACCAGTCGTCGAACAACATAACAAAATTACCACCTGCTGCTACTCACTGACGTGTTTCAACCTTCCATGATCATCATCAGAGTTCGACAGCAAACTGATTAGCGAGAATCAAACCGGATTAAATTCTGCTCTTATCAATTTTATAATTGACATACCAAGGTAGTTTGACCAAATAATCAATTTTGATGTAGTTTAGAAACTAAATCACATCTTTACATTTAAAATTTCGGGTATAATTCTGCTTGATTTATATGTCTTTATTAAAGTAGCAAATTGTCTTATTATGAACATGTAATAATGAACACTTATTGGGATCCTCTACCTTATAAAAAGACAGTACAAATTATTCCTTTATATTTGCTAGTAAATTTGATTAGAATCTGATCAAATTTTCCAACATGTGAAATTTTAATTCTAATGCAAAATTAAATTTCATAGAATTACTCTTAGCTGAAATCAAAACATGCAACCTGACATGATTATTATCCTATCACGTACTTCCTACAATTCTTCGAATATATAAGCTCAATGGATTTCCTTCGCAGAAACTTGTCATGTCAATGCCAACGCAGCTCACTATAGTCCGGCTGCCTCGTTCTCTTTATGCGAACAATCCTACTTTTGTCGCTACATTGACTGATAATCATTATCTCTTAATTTATAAATCTGAATTATACTGTTGTCAACATTTTGCCGTTGCCGTGTATGATATCAGAAAGTTGCACATATCATCCAAAGGTAGTTTAAAACTTGCACCTTCTAATTTAGTTCTTTTCGATCTTCTGAGATACTAACACCCAGAAGTAAAAAGAACACACAAAGAAAGGCTGACATAAAGTCTAAACATTCGCCACTGCTCTGATGCTGTCGCATTTATGGTTTTTGCATGTATTCAAATGTCAACTTCACATCAATCTAACAGTAATTTCTCGTTTGGTTGCGTTTTTGGCGATGCACAGCACTCTTGTCGGAGCGTTTAAGATATTGTTGGTACAAATTTTCATTTCCAGTTTTATTTGAGCAATTGTTATTTAAAAAATCATTTTGGCATAAAAGTCCATTAAACTTTTCAAAACACTTTATCAGATATATTTCATTGAAACTATATTTTAAATACTCTTATTATAATTTTGCTCTAATTGGCGACCTATTTAAGCGCATCTATTACATAATTCCCTTGGACAAAGTGATCAATTGATTCTTTTTTAAATGTGAAATTTGTCAACTTAAAATTGTGTCTCGAAAAAAATTTTTTATATAGGTCATATTTCATTAATTCGAAACTGAATAATTCTGCGATTTAAAAATGCGATAATTCAATTGATATTCTGATTACGTCAGTGATGAATAAATAATTAATTATGTAACAAGTTTTTAAAGGAATCATATATATTCTACAAAAATTGAGACGTGTAATCTAGCAATGTCTACAATCAAAATTGGTTAATAATTTCATTATTTATTGACAATAATTTTAGCCATATGTATACTGAATGCATTGCATTCAATCTTAAAATAATATCCTTTACACAAAAGATTGCATATTCGGTAACACGTTAAAATTTGTAACCAAAAGTTTACAACGTAATATTGATTCACATATACGTATTAACTTGAATTTATTTATGTTTCCCACAATTTTCGTTTATTAAAATGTTTAAAATCTGGTGTATCAAGTATTTTGTCCACTTACATTGGTTGGGTCGATTATGCGTATTTCATCGGTATGTATTATCTATATATCATCCAGACGAGACTTTATTTTATGTAAGTCTGCATTCAAATTGTTTATTTGTGCAGTCAGTCGGAGTGACCTTTCCTCTTTTTTGTGGCTTTTAACGTCGAAATGAAATGCACTGCTGACAATAAACACGAATTTCTTTGAACATGCCAGGCCAGTAAATACACGACTGCAATTTCTCAATGAGCTTAATGCCAAAAGTTCATCAATTCTGTTCTTGTAGACTCCGGCACTAATCATTGCACTGTTTGTCCTACTTTCCGCAACAACACACCGATTTTCAGACCCAGTGTTTTATATGGTGCCGACACCAATGTGCCGTTTTGGAACTAATTGACTAATTCCTAACATGTGACATCAGGTTCCTGTTCTTCGTAGACTTAGATAAGGGGCAAAACTCGCACAGCGTAAATTCTGTTGAGCACATCGGTTGTCGCATTATTGATCCCAGCTCTATGATAAATTTATACATCGTGTTCTTCCATTTCTTCAATGGCCCGCTGTACTCGTTTCTTCTCACCGATGAAAAAATATCTAAACATTCCTGGCGTCTATTTTACGATAAGTAATTCCTTTTCTATGATAATATAGTTCTGATCCGCTTTAATGAGTGTGCAATTTATCTATTGCACAGGACGTCGGTCACCTTGTAACATCGCTCCTATCCCAATATCTGACGCTCCTGTAACAGCTGACATTTAATCTACAGGTAAAGTCAAATTATTTGCATTTATTAATTTCTAATTGCATATCATATACACTTCTTCAGCCTCTTCCACGCAACGAAACGGTATCTTGGCACAAGTAAACTTAAACAAGTATTTCTGTTTTACCGCCAGCTCTACGAGATATTTTCTATAAAAATAACTATACCAATAAACCGCTGCAACTGTTTTCTAACAGTAGGCATCGGATAATACTTGATAGGTTATACATTCGAATCTAATTACATATATCCGTCCGCTAAGACTGAGTGACCCGGGAACTACACTTCCTGACCTATCTTAACTGTATCTAAATTAAAATGAAGCAGTCATTCGACAGCTTTGGCCAACATCTTCTGCAGCCTAATACGTAATACGTTTTCATTAGTGGCCAATATAATAACATCATCCACGTAAGATGTTGTACAACTTAAGTTAGACACGAAGAGTCTATCATTCTTTGGTACACTTTGGGTGCATTTTTAAGACCAAATTGTAACCGAGTGAATTGGAAATAACCTTGGGGTATCTGCACTGCTAATTTCCATCGGTCTTCTGGCCGCACGCCTATTTGCCTAAATCCCAGTTTCAGATCAATTATGGCAAACCATTTGCCTCCCGCTAGCTGTAGGAACAAATCACCTAGAACCGATATGGAATACGGGCCAAGTTTATTCACCAATTTTAATTGCCGGACATCAGCCGCCAGTCGGAAAGAACCATACTTTTTCGTATCAAAAACCATTGGAGCTCAAAAAACTTATGGAAATGGTTCAAGAACACTGGTTTCTATTATTTCTTGGGTTCCTAGAGTCGGTGTTATCAATTTCTTTGAATGATTATATATACTTTTGATAATTTGTAACATTCATTTATTTCTATTCATTGTTTAAACTAGTTGACTGTCGGCCCTGGACACTCGCTGTAATCAGGCGGTTGGAATAAATTGGGTTTGAAGATTATTCTACCACCCGGGCAGATAACAAATCTACTCCTGCAGCTAAGGGGTACATATAAACTTTATTGAATTATGCTTTCAGGACTCAATATGCATATTCGCTTATTTTGACAGACTATCGTCTTAACCCATTTTCTAATGAAATCAGGTCCCAATAAATTTGTTTGCGTATTCGCTACAACAAAAGACATTTGGTGGATATTTTCATTTATAAATAATTTCGTGTCCCGTTCGCCAGCAACTACCATCGACGCGCCCAATGCCCGACACAAATTTGCTCTCCTATGTTTTACGCCGTTTAACGGCCAAATCATTGGTAATACCGACACATCAACTTCCGAAGCCAATTATATTATTATTGACTGTCCGTTAAGGAGTCCTAATTGTTTACTTTAATGTTATTTTCACTCTTGCCAAATGTTTTAACGGGCCCTATGCGTTGAGTTGCAGCTGCTACTTTGTTTGTCATCATGAATGAACTTTGAAGAGCCTAAGTCTTTCTTCTAGGCCTTCCTGGGCGCTGGATATTGTACCGTATATGGTAGGAACCAGTATCATAAATATGATGGCCTCATGCTTCTGTAACCCAATTAAAGTCTCAGTTAGCTGTGAGAGCCATCCTTTAATGCGTGCCATGATGTCAATTTGCATCTCACTCAGCAATTGTTTAATTATGAAAATACCTTCTGAGACCTGGCCGTAAGTGATCCAACAAACTTCTTTTGCATTCTTCGTACGTGAGGTCGACGGGCAATTCCAAATGGACTGCTATTGCCCGGCCAACTAACTCCTGGACAGCCACGCGCACAATATTTGCTTCTAATGTTAATTCTTGTGCTCAAACTGATGCTTCTAATATTTTGAACCACAACACTAGCCTATCTACATCAAGGGGTGCACTCAATGGCATAAATTCTGATGACAGTCTGAAGCAACTCAACGATTCGGCTGGAAATCCGGCATATTTTTTTCTGATTTCCCTTCGGCACGGTTTACTTTGTTGTGTCTGTGTCGTGTACGCGGATTCCATCGGTATGTATGCCAGGACTTAGTATGAAATTAATGCCAGCCCTATATAGGACCACTGAAGCATTCCTAGTATCAAGGAAAGAGGCTCTTTTGTAAAAAAAAAACATTTGCATAAATTACACTCTAGGTTTGCATTTTTAAACTTTGAGTAATATTGAGGTAAGCGTCTATAGTGCAATTTTCAAATTATGGAATAAACTGTAACTTTTTGTCAAAGTGTTATTTCACATTCATACAAATCAAAATGGGTATTTTTTTCTATCAATCGATCGCAATATTATTTAATAAAGAGTATTTCATCGCAAAAAGTTTTAATTTAATAAACAAATTTACTCTTCTTTACAATGACTATTCTGTGGTATTACGTGATTAATATGTACTATAGTTAAGCGCATTATTTCATTTTCACTAAAACCAAATTATTTTATACAAAACGAACTAAATTACTGAATCGTTCAATGGAAATTTTAAATAACAATTCTTAGATATTAATGCATCTTTATATCACTGTGAAAATAGAATTTTATAATGCTGGTATCAATATCAAAGCAGAAGGCAAAGTCTTAAAGAAAACTGAATTTGGATTTTTAAGTTGTGTTTTTTGCAAACTGAAAACAGATAGTAAGATATTTAAAAGAGTTATAGCTGCAAAATTTGCATTTAACAGGCCGTATATAGGCCAATGAAGCTGTGATATTAACCCTCTTTTATCCAGTTTCACGTTTAGTAATTTTATTTTATATGTTAAATATTGTTTTATCAGACAGTACATTGAAAATTTATTCCGTCAAAATAGCTATATGATTCAATTCATTTGAACGGAACTTTTAGATCTAGAATTGGAAATGTATATAATTTTACAATTTTCGCATGAATCAATCTATTACACAATAGACTAACGTGTCATTCAATAAAATTTTTTTTGTTAAAACCTAGAGTATTTAAAATTCTTTTAAATAAATACAATAAAATAATGAATAAGGTTAGTAGACAATTAAAATATTTCGTCACACATTTCATTTTTAGATTAAAATTAAATTTATTTTTATGTAAAACTGTAAATAATCAATGTATGCTTAATTTGGCATTTCTCATTATCAGCAATGTGTATAGGATATTTGTTAATAATAATAACACAGTTGGCCTTGCAAATGTGAGCGTTAGTATTGTTTTACTTTTGTATTTCTTCGAGTGAACTAACACGAAATAAATATTTTATGATTTAAAATAAAGTTTGTCTTGGAAGTCTCTGATATCTATCAAAATATAATAACTTATATAAAAATGACAGGTAATGAGGAGGATTTGATAGTGTTAGGTTTTGCGGAGCAGCTGTCTATTAATAAAATTACCCCAATCCTACATGTCCCTGGTGGCTATTGTTCCTATCCGTATTCATGATTAGTCCCTGACCTTTTTCCGAAGGGTGAAGTAAGAAGTCTAGCCAGATCATCAGACGTTTATTGAATGTAATATTGCAATACATGAATCAATTCACTTTTGAATCAAATAGTCGGTGCTCTGGACGACAACAAAATAATATATTGTCAACACAATTAAATGTCTTTATACAAAATAAACACAATCGGCTGAATCGTGATGAATTTATGCAAATGATTAAAAAAGTAAACGGTTATAAATCCAGACGGATTAGCAGTTTAGTTTGAAGTCACTGATAATTGATGAACAGAAACTACAAAGTAAATCCGAAAAGTCTTTTGATTATGGTTTATAGTCACAGATAATTGATGAAAAGAAACACAATAGCAAATGCGAAAAGTTATTTGATTATGGTTTATAGTCACTCATAGTTGATGGAAAGAAACAAAATTGCAAATCCGAAAAGTCTTTTGATTTTGGTATTTAGTCACTGATAATTGATGGAAAAACCACAATAGTAAATCCGAAAAGATTTTTAAAGTATGGATTATAGTCACTTATAATTGATGAAAGGAAACACAATAGTAAATCCAAGAAGTCTTGGGAATACGGTTTATAGACTGTGATGATTAATGGCAAGAAACACAATAGTAAATCCGAGCTTGATCGTCATGCCACATAAATCCACTGCATGTTACCTGCGTCGTGCGCGCGGGTGTGTATTATTATTATTAAACAAAACCCTATTAAATACAATTAAATTTTTCGTTCAGGAAATCTCAATAAAAACTACTTGAAACTAACAGAGATTGTTGCTAAAATCACAGTTAAAAGGAATATTGTGTAAAACCAAAGGTAGACTACTTGATCTTAAGGTGAACTATATTGTCACAATTGAACTTCGTTGGGTTGCAAAGCGGAGCCGCGTGTTACATACACCCCCTGACAATGAAAATTAGAAATAATGAAGGTGGCTAACCTTTGTGGTGGTGTTATGGCTCTGTCGTAACTATTAAAGACTGATGTTGGATCTGTCGTCACTGACCCTGGTTCCTCTATATCTCGGGGCGGCGTGACGGCATCAGGTGGCTCGGTTGTTGGTGAGATGTCGGGTACCATCATGGAACAGTGGGTCATTTGGATCATCTCACTCTGCTTCTAGGTGAAGAAGAAAGGATAGATTCACAGAGTTCTACAGGAAGGCTCATGGAGTATGCAACTACGTTTTCTGATCCTTTGACGTGAGTGACTTCATATTCATACTGGTTTATTCGTGTAAGTTGTAACTTAAAACGTCGTGAATCTCAGAATCGGGAGTAGACGAAGGTGCTCTGTGTAGATCTTGAACTTTCTGTCATCCAGATAGGTGTGGAAATGTAGGATCGACAGGTAGATTGCGAGTAACTCTTTCCCTAATGTATCATATCGCATCCGAGAGGTAGTAGTTTTGCGAGTAGAACACGATAGGTCGGTGTATGTTATTGATGGACTGCGCAAATGCTGCGCCTGTGGCCAGGTCGGATGCGTCATTGATCAATTCAAAAGGTTAAGAACAATCAGGAGAATGTATCATGGTCGCGATGCATAAGGTCCTTTTGGAATCCTCGTTAGCCTGCTTGTCGTCAACTTTGAGCTGAATCAGTTGTGATTACTTGACAAAAGGCTAGATGCTGATTACTTCTTTATTGGCTATGAGGCCGACGAAGCGGGACACCATTTATGTAGGAGGTTTTGTAAATCATGTAAGAGTTTCTGCGGGCTAGTTGTCTATTTAGTGAGGTTATGTCCTCCTACCTAACACCTGGTAGCTGTCATTTCGAACCGCGTTCATGATTAATTCCTGGCCATTTTCCGAAGGGAGATGTGAGAATGTTCAGACAAATATCACTGTTTTATTGAAAACAATGTTGCAAGTCAAAGAATAAGATCATATAGAAGTAGTCACAATGTGAACAAAATATAAATCCAAGTTTCGCGTTGTCAGAATAATCCACTGTGTGCTAGATTTTGAGTGTTAAATCACATTAATCTACTAAAATTTAGAGTTTCGGATAAATGATTTAGAAATCTACAAAATAAAAATCTATAAAATCTTAGTTGAACTGTTAGTGGTTATGTAAGAAAGTTACAGCACACAAAATAAATAAATCCTTATTTTGCGCGTTACATCACATAAACCCACTGCATGTTACCGGCGTATTATCGTACGCACTCATACTCGTGTATTTGTGTAAGTTGCGAATTGACACATAGTGAATATAGATGGTCTTTCTTTTCTCTGTGAATCGTGAGTAGAGGAATGTGGCCGCTGTAGATCATGAACTTTAGGCCATCCAGATAAGCGTGAAAGTGTAGGAACGACCGGTACATTGCAAGTAACGCTTTCCCTAATTTATCATATTGCGTCTCGGGAGCTTGTAGTTTTTGAGAGAAGAACGCGATAGGTCGGTGTATGCGATTGATGGACTACGGAAATACTGCGCCTGTGGCATGATAGGATACGTCAGTGGTCAATTCAAATGTTTGAGACCAATCAGGAGAATGTATCATGGTTGCTTCCCATATGGCACTTTTCGCATTCTCATAAGCGTGCATGTCGTCTACGTAGAGCTGAAGCAGTTCAGATTTCTTGACAAAACGGCTTTCTGGCACGAGATATTTGTGAAGAGGTGCCAGAATCTTGGCAAGGCATGGTACGAATCGAGAATAGTATTTCATCTTGCACAAAAATCATCGTAACACTCGAACGGTAATTAGGGGTTTTAGATCCTGAATGGTACGAACCTAAGCAAGTATGGGTGTCATACCTATCTCGAAAATTTCATGACCGTGGAATTCAATTGATTTTTTGCAAAGAAATATTTGTTGCCATGAAGTCGGAGGCCATAGTTTGCTAGACGTGTGTGTAGAATATCAATATGCTGCATATGTTCGGACATTGAGTTTGAGAATACCAGGATGTCGTCTAAGTGGGAAATTACAAATGGTAGACAATTTAATATTTCGTCAATGACGCGTTCAAATGTTTGAGATATGTTCTTAAGCCAGAAAAGGCATATAGTGATTTTTGTGAGTGCCTATAGGATACGGAGTCGTTGTCCATCAGTACTTAATAGTAGGCTTTCACTAGGTCGAGTTTTCAGTACAGAGTTTGACCGATAGCGACTCTGATTGCACGCTTCCTCTTGAGATTGGGCATAAAGGAGATAGGTTTGTAAATCTCTTCATGTCGCTTTAGAACATCGTCCAGTTGTTGTACATGAGGAACTGGAGGAATGAGCTGTATGGATCAGACTGCTTCGGCGCGTGCCGTTTGTTTTAGCACTGATGATATCAACTGATATTCGGCAGTGCGTATCTCTCGTGTCCTTGGACGGAAAACTAAGGTCGAAGTGTCAAAGAAGTCACGCCCAGTGACGTTTCTTGTCGTGTTGGCAATGATGAAAGGATAATTGGAACGTCCTTTTGAGTTGGAGAACGAGATTGTGTTTACTCATACCTCGAACGTCGCTATGTTGGAGCCATTGACGCAGGTAAGAATGCTAGTGTTAATTCGGTGGGTGGTTTTAAAATAATTGTGATGTAAACAGCTTACATTTAATCCAGTTTCTATGAGAAATAATTCGCCAGAGTTTGCATCACGGATGAGGAAGCATGTTGATAGTGGCAACTTGCGATGGGACTGTTTTCTGGCATTTTGGCGTTTGAAGCATGACTTGACTGGAGCCGCTGCTGTAGAGACAAAAGTTTGATTGCGCTCTACCGCGAAAGCAACGTGCTTCCAGACACCAGACGTGGGGCGGCCAACAATCTTCGGGTGATCAGCCTCTACTGCCGCAGAGAAAGCTGACCACTGCAGTTTTCCGAACCCACCATTGCTCTATCTCCCTGTATGACTCGGAAGACGTGCGGCTACCTAGGGACATCTGGCTCATCAATGCTTTAAATCAAGTTTGCAAGCTTGAAGTAAACACCAACGCCATTGCATTTAATCATTCTTCGAAGACTGGTTAAATACAATGGGGTTGGTGTTTACTTCAAGCTCGCAAACTTGATTTAAAGCATTGTTACCACCACCGAAGACTGGTTAAATACAATGGGGTTGGTGTTTACTTCAAGCTCGAAAACTTGATTTAAAGCATTGTAACCACCACCCGCGCAATCAATTATTGTTAAATTGTATTGTCTATATATGTTCATGTGGTGAAATCTGGTGTCAGGTCCTGCATGACGGCGCGTTGCAGGCTCTGCCATGGCTGCGAACACGATCCCTCAGTGTATTCCAGCAGGATATATTCGAGTCCGGGACTAAATGAAATTGGGATTGTCTAACAAGCACTAAAAAAGATTGAGCCCTCGTCAAGGTAGTCTGGATTGCATTGCTATAACTTATACTGGGTCCATTAATGGTGCGTCTTGTTGCTGGGCTCGCCACCAGGCTTCCTGCTTTTCCTCAGTTGGACGTCATCTTATGTGTGTGTGTTGTCGATTAAATCCGGAAAGTCTTTTGATTACTGTTTATAGTCACTGACAAATGATGGAAAGAAACACTATAGTAAATCCGAAAAGTCTTTTGATTTTGGTTTATAATCATTGATAATTGATGGGAAAAAACATAGTAGTAAATCCGAAAAGTTTTTTTAATTATTTTGGATTATAGTCACTGGTAATTGATGAAAGGAAACACAATAGTAAATCCGAAAAGTTTTTATTATTATTATGGATTATAGTCACTGATAATTGATGAAAGGAAACACAATAGTAAATCCGAGAAATCTTGTGAATATAGTTAATAGTCACTGATAATTGATCGTCATGTCACATAAATCCATGTCATGTTACCTGCGTCTTGCGCGCGGGTGTGTATTATTATTATTAAGCAAAATCCTATTAATTACAATTAAATTTGCAGTTCAAGAAATCTCAATTAAAACTGCTTGAAACTAACAGAGATTTTTGCTAAAATCACAGTTAAGAGAAAAATTGTGTAAAGGTATAGTTAGACTATTTGACCTTAAAGAGAACTATATTTGTCAAAATTGAACTTCGTTGGGATGTAAAGCGGAGCCGCGTCTTACAATATTATAGATGACATCTTTCAATAATTTAATGTCAGCAAACAATATTTTGGTAATTTTTTGGGAAAAGTTACTTTAATGTAGCATTTTATTTCAAAATGTTCTCATACTTGTCGGCAGAATAGTGATGAAAACAATTAAATATCAGTAGCATGCTAAATAACGAATATTCAAATAAACCACGCGTATAACTTCGGTAAAAAGAATAAATGAAAGAAATATAAAAATAAATTTTAGCGTGTCATCTGTGGAAATTGCTAGTCCGAGCATAAATACTGTCAAACTCTTGCTGCTCAATAATTGTGCACTCAATAATTTAAAAGAGATCATTGTTGGGGTCTTATAACGTACTCTCTTGGACCATTTGAGAACTATAGTGTATACCTTAAAAATTAAATAAGTTTCCCTGCGATATTCCAAAAATAGGCAACGTAAGCACGGAAAAGCTTGATCGAGTCTCTTAGACACTATTATCCTAAATCGGGTAAATGTAAGCAAAACTGAATTAATTTTAGTAGATTATTTTATTTAAAAAAGTATTTCTCAAACTACAAAAATTATAAAGCCAAAAGTAGTAACCTAATTGAAAGGTTGCACAAGACAAATGTAAAATTATCACAATTCTTCTTTGAATACTTTTAAATATACTAGACAGACAATTATTATTTTATTCACATAACTGCGTATTCCAAGATACGTCTCATCAAAATAATAAAAATCCCTATTTGTTCATCAATACGTAGTATTTAAATTCTTATCAATGCCAATTATCTAAGTCATATCCTAATTCCTTTTCCATGTGCGTTTTGCAGGACTTGTACAATGGAGAATCATACAAATTTCAATAACATCATATCCCAACTGGATTTCAGTAATAATGTGTACAGAATAATCATAAATGTAGACACAATTTAGAACATTTCGACACAAAATATATTTCCTTCCCATTTGGTTAACTAGTTTTCAGTCCGCCGTTCATTTAATGTCTATTTAAATCTGAAACCCCAAATTTTGATTCATTGAAAATGCAATAATAAATGTACCTATAATAAAGACTTTATATTTTCTTAAAAAATTACTAATGAGACTACATTAGGTATCGTTTTGTATAGAGTCAAAATTAATTTGTGCCAGAAGGATAAACCATAGAAAGCATGAACGGAATATATAATGTCGTGCACATTCATTACGTTTATTACTAACTCATCAGTAGGAGCTTGTATTACACTCATTACCCACTATGTATTTGGGTGAGTAATGTGGTAAAATAAGACGGTACAATCTCCTAGACGAAAGTGAAAAGCTGCAGATGTGATGCTAACGTCATATGGTCACGACAATGATACTCCGACGGTAACACACTCTATATAATGTGAAGGACACCAACTCTATCGCTATTGTGTCAGTACCCAACACCAACATTATGGTAGCGAAAATATACATGTTACTAACACTATGGTTGCCGAATTGGTACATGGAACGAACATATTGGATTTCAATGTATGCTATAGTTAAAAAATTGAGATTTACAACGATTTTTTAACACCTGTTACTCCAGTAAATCCATACACTCTGGCCTTAACCGATATCATTTGTAATTTTCGCAGGTTTCCACATTCGTCTAGGATATTGTACAGCCATATTTTATCACATACCTTTCCAAAATTTGTAGTGGGTGAAAGATGTAAAACTGGCTCTTACTGATGAGTCGCCATTAGGTACGAAACGGATGTGCGCGAGTTTAAACTTTCCTTTCATGCTGTATTTGTTTTATCCCTCTGGTCATAATTGAACTAACTTGTTACTAGGTTTGCAACAACTAATACTCTCTTGTATGTATATTAATTCTCCGCCACAACGGTATCTAAATAATGGTTCCAGTCTAGAACCTGTGACAGTGGCCTTTATAATATTGATTATATATAGTTGAAAATATATTAGTTTTAAAAATATGCAGTTACTAGAAGTGAACTTATAGAATTTATAGTAGCATAAATATTAACAAAGTGGAACGTTTTCAAGATATCTATGTAGATTAACTATGCATTAAAGTTTTTTCATCTACAGCTATGATATAATTTCACGTGAACAAAATATGTAATTTTGCGGCATGGCATATTTTATATAAATTTTAATGTTGTTCAAAGTATACATCACATTTTGATAAAATAAAAATATCCTTTAAAATCTTTAGTAAAATACGAAGCTAAAAGGCGCATAAAATGCAGCGGTGAATGAAGAATATTTTCTTTAATCATTCTAAAATCGTCGTCATACTTTATTTTCCTAAATTTTATTATTAATATACATAAAATTTATTGTTATAATCAAGGTTGCGGTCTTGATATAAACACTTGACCCATTAATTACATACATATGTCAGTATAAATTAAGAGTTGTAGTGTTTAAAAGGCAATTCATCCAGTACACCGGTTTCTTCCTTCATGGGAACTCATCATGAGCTGGCCAGAATCTGCCTCTGACAGGACTAGAAACTGGGCACGTCTGCTTTGGAATCTGGTGCTCTAAACATTGAGCCATCCTGCCGCACACTACACTGCACACAATTTTCAATTTTATACTAACAAATGTAACTTTTTTAGTCTATTTGTCATTTAATGGGAGCTCATATGACATATATTTTGACTCAAAGTTCCTAATAAACATCCCCAATCTGTCATTAATGAACAGACACCACACTGCATGGGGAAGTGGTATTGAAATTAACATTCATATAAATAAACGAAAATTGGTTGTGCGCGTGGTGATAACAATTATTATAATCAAGGTTGCGGTTTTGATATAAATACCTGACAAATTAATTACTTACATATGTTAGAGTAAACCAAGATTTGTATATTGTAGAAAAGAAAATACATCCAGAATACCGGTTTCGTCCTTTTAGGGAACTTATTATTTACTGGCCAGAATTTGCCGCGGACAGGACTCGAACCTGGGCATCTCTGCTTCGGAATCCCGTGCTATAACCACGGAGCCATCCTGCCACACACTACGCTGCACACAATTTTCACTTATATACTAACTAATTTAACTTGGTTAGTCTATTTTTCCTTTATGTGGAGCACATATGGCATTCATTTAGACACAAAGTTCCAACCAATCATCCCCAATCTGTATTTGCTGAACAGACACAACACTATATGGGGAATTGGTATTGAAATGAATATTTATTTATAATTAAACAAACATTGGTTGCACGTGTGGTGATTGCAATTATTATAATCAATGTTGCGGACTTGATATAAATACCTGACACATTAATATCTTAGATAAGTCAGTATAAACTAAGAATTGTATAGTAGAGAAAATGCCATTCAACCGGTAGACCTGTTTCATTCTTATTGGGAACTCATCATATACTGGCCATAATTTGCCGCGGAAAGGACTCGAACCTGATTCATGTCTGCTTCAGAATCTGGTGCTCTAACCACTGAGCTATCCTGCTGCACACTACACTGCACACAATTTTCAGTTTTATACTAACAAATGTAAATTGGCTGGTATAATTTTCCGTTAGGTGGTAGGCATATGGGCTCAATTTAGATCCAAATTTCCAAATAACCATGCACAAACACTCATTACTGAACAGACACCACATTACATGTGGAAGTGGTATTGAAACGAATATTTATATAATTAAAGGAACATTGGTTGGCGGGTCGTGATAACAATTATTATAATCCAGTTTGCGGTCTTGATATAAATACGTGACCCATTAATTACTTACCATGTTAGTTTAAACTAACAAATATTAATTTATACTGACATATGTAAGTAATTAATGGGTCAGGTGTTTATATCAATACCGCAAATTTTGATTATAAAAATTGTAATCACCACCGGTCAATTATATTAATGTACATTCAATAACACTTCCCCATGTAGTGTTGTCTCTGTCCAGTAGTGACAGATTCGGGATGGCTGGTTGGAACTTTTGGTGCAAATGGATGCCATATGAGCTCCACCTAAACAAAAAATAGAATAACCAAGTTAAATTGGTTAGTGTATAACTGAAATTTGTGTGCAGCTTAGTGTGCGGCAGGATGGCTCAGTGGTTAGAGCACCAGATTCAGAAAGGGACGTGCCCAGGTTCGAGTCCGTCCGCGGCAAATTCTGGCCATTACATGATGAGTTTCTTATGATGAGGAAACCAGGTTTACTGGATGAATTGCTTTATCCACACTATACAACTCTTAGTTTATACTGACATATGTAAGTAATTATTGGGTCAGGTGATTATATCATCCTCGCAAACTTGTTTATAAAAATTGTTGTCACCATCTGCACAACCAGTGTTCATTTAATCATATTAATGTGCACTTCAATACCACTTTCCCATGTTGTGTGGTATCTGTTCAGTAATGACAGATTGGGGATGGTTATTTGGAACTCTGTGTCTAAAAGGATGCCACATGAGCTCCACCTAAATGAAAAATAGACTAGCCAAGTTAAATTTGTTAGTATATAACTGAAAATTGTGTGCATAATAGTATGCTGTAGGATGGCTCAGTGGTTAGAGCACCAGATTTTGTAGCGGAGGTGTCCAGGTTCGAGTCTTGTCCACGGCAAACTCTGGCCAGTACATGATGAGTTCCCAATAAGAATGAAATCGGTCTACAGGATAAAATGCCTTTTCTATACAGTACAATTCTTAGTTTGTACTCCCATATGTAAGTAATTGATGAGTCAGGTGTTTATATCAAGAGGGAAACCTCGATTATAATAATTGTTTACACAACCCGCGCAACCAATGTTCGTTTAATTATATTAATGTACATTTCAATAACATTTCCCCATGTAGTGTTGTCTCTGTCCAGAAATGACAGATTCGGGATGGCTGGTTGGAAATTTGGGTGCCAATGGATGCCATATGAGCTCCCCTAAACAAAAAATAGACTAACCAAGTTAAATTGGTTAGTGTATAACTAAATTTTGTGTGCAGCTTAGTGTGCGGCAGGTTGGCTCAGTGGTTAGAGCCCCAGATTCCGAAAGGAACGTGCCCAGGTTCGAGTCCGTCCGCGGCAAATTCTGGCCATTAATTGATGAGTTCCCAATAATGAGGATACCGGTTTACTGGATGAATTGTCTTTTCCACACTATACAATTCTTAGTTTATACTGATATATGTATGTTAATATTGGGTCAGGTGTTTATATCATGCCCGTAACCTCGTAATTAAAAATTGTTGTCACCGCCTGCCGAACCAGTGTTCCTTTAATTATTGTAATGTTTACTTCAATACAACTTTCCCATTTAGTGTGATCTCTGTTCAGTAATGACAGATTGGGGATGGTTAGCTGGAATTTTGTGTCTAAATGGATGCTATATGAGATCCACCTTAAGGAAAAATTGACTAGCCAAGTTAAATTTGTTATTATATAACTGAAAATTGTGTGCATAGCCATATGAGGCAGGATGGCTTGGTGGTTAGAGCACCAGATTCCGAAGCAGAGATGCCCAGGTTCGAGTCTTGTCCGCGGCAAACTCTGGCCAGTACATGAAGAGTTCCCAATAAGCACGAAACCGGCCGACAGGATGAAATACCTTTTATACACTGTACAATTCTTATACTCACATATGTAAGTAATTAATAGGTCGGGTTTTTATATCAAGAGGGAAACCTCGAATATAATAATTATTATCACCATCCGCGCAACCAATTTTCGTTTAGATTTATAAATGTTTATTTCAATATTACTTCCCAATGTGTTGTGGTGTCTGTTCAGTACTGACCGATAGCGGATGGTTAGTTGGAAATTTGGGTCTAAATGGATGCTCTATGAGCTCCACTTAAAGGAAAAATAGACTAACCAAGTTACATTAGTTAGAATATAACTGAAAATTGTGTGCAGCGTAGTGTGCGGTAGGATTCTTAGTGGTTAGAGCACCAGAATCCGAAAGGGGCATGTCCAGGTTTGAGTGCTGGCCCCGGCAAATTCTTGCCATTTCATGATGAATTCCCTATAATGAGAAAACCGGTCTAGTGGATGAATTGCCTCTTTTACACTAAACAATTCTTAAATTATACTGAGATATGTAAGTAAATAATGGATCAGATGTTTATATCAAGACCGCAACGTTGATTATAAAAATTTTTATCACCATTTGCGCAACCACTGTCCGTTTAATTACATTAATGTACATTTCAATACCAAATCCCCATGTAGTGTTGTCTCTGTCCAGTAATGACAGATTAGGGATGGTTAGTTGGATGGTTGGGTCGAAATGGATGCCATACGATCACCATCTAAAAGAAAAATAGACTAACGCGGTTAAATTAGTTAGTATACAACTGAAAATTGTGTATCTATTAGTTTGCGGCAGGATGGCTCAGTGGTTAGAGCACCAGATTCCGAAGCACAGGTGCCCAGGTTCAAGTCTTGTCCGCGGCAAATTCTGGCCAGTACATGATGAGTTCCCAATAAGGACGAAACCCGACTACAGGATGAATTGCCTTTACTACACAATACAATTCGTAGTTTAAACTGACATATATAAGTAAATAATGGGTCAGGTGTTAATATTAAGCCGCAAAATAGATTATAAAATTTGTTATCACCATCTGTGTAACCAATGTTCGTATAATTATATTAATGTTGATTTCAATACCACTTCTCCAAGTAGAGTTGTGTCTGTTTAGTAATGACAGATTAGGGATGGTTAGTAAGAACCTTGTGCTTAAATGCATGCCATATGAGCTCCTTCTTAAGGAAAATTACACTTACCATGTTAAATTAGTTAGTATATAAGTGAAAATTGAGTGCATAGTTGTAAGCGGCAAAATGGCTCAGTGGTTAGAACACAAGATTCCAAAGCAGACGTGCCCGGGTTCGAGTCTTGTCCTCGGCGAATTCTGGCCAGTTCATGATGAGATCCCAATAAGGACGAAACCGGTCTACAGGGTAAATTGCTTTTTCTACACTGTAAAATTATTAGTTTATACTGACACATGTAAGTAATTAATGGGTCAGGTGTTTATATCAAGAGGGAAACCTCGATTATAATAATTGTTATCACCACCCGCGAAACCAATTTTCGTTTAATTATATAAATGTTCATTTCATTACCACTTCTCCATCTAGTGTGGTTGCTGTTCAGAAATGACAGATTTGGGTTGGCTAGTTGGAACTTTGGGTCTAAATGGATGCCATATGAGCTCCCTCTACAGGAAAATAAGACTAACCATGTTAAATTAGTTAGTATATAACTGAAAATTATGTGAATTATAGTATGTGACAATATGACTCAGTGGTTAGAGAAACAGATTCCAAAACAGGCGTACCCAGGTTCGAGAACTGTCCGCGGCATATTCTGGCCAGTACATGATGAGTTCCCAATAAGGACGAAACCGGTCTACAGGATGATATTCCTTCTCCACACTATATAGAGTGGTGTCTATTCAGTAATGACAGATCGGGGATGGTTAGTTGGAAGTTTGTGTCTAAATGGATGCCATATGAGCTCCACCTAAACGTAAAATAGACTAACTAAGTTACATTTGTTAAAATATAACTGAAATTCATGTGCCGTGTAGTGTGCGGCAGAATGGCTTATATGTTAGAGCTCCAATTTCCAATGCATACGTGCGTAGTTTCGAGTCTTGTCCGCGATAAATTCTGGCCAGTACATGATGAGTTTCCAATAATGCGGAAACTTTTCTACTGAATGAAATGCCTTTTCATCACTATAAAATTCTTAGTTTATACTGACATATGTAAGTAATGAGTTGGTCAGGTGTTTATATGAAGAGGGCAACCTCGATTTTAATAATTGTTATCATCACACGCGCAGCTAATGTTCGTTTAGTAATATTAATGTACACTTTCAGTACCACTTCCCCATGTAGTGTAGTGTGCTATTCAGTAATGAAAGATTGGGGAATGGTTAGATGGAATTTTGTGTCTAAATGAATGCCATATGAGCACCACTGACATGCCCGCAATCTCGTATATAAAAATTGTTGTCACCGCCTGCGCAACCAGTGTTCGTTAAATTATATTAATGTTTACTTCAATACAACTTTCCCATTTAGTCTGGTATCTGTTAAGTAATGACAGATTGGGGATGGTTAGTTGGAACCTTATGTCTAAATGGATGCTATATGAGATCCACCTAAAGGAAAAATAGACTAGCCAAGTTAAATTTGTTAGTATAAAACTGAAAATTGTGTGCATAGTAGTATGCGACAGGATGCACAGGTTCGAGTCTTGTCCGCGGCAAATTCTGGCCATTACATGATGAGTTCCCAATAATAAGGAAAGCGGTCTTCTGGATGAATTGCCTTTGCCACACTATAGAATTCTTAGTTTATACTGACATATGTAGTTAATTAATGGGTCAGGTGATTATATCAAGACCACAACCTTGATTATAATAATTGTTATCACCACCCGCGCAACCAATGTTCGTTCAATTATATAAATGTTCATTTCAATACCACTTCCCCATGTAGTGTGGTGTCTGTTCAGTAATGACAGATTGGGGATGGTTAGTTGGAACTTTGGGTCTAAATGGATGTCATATGAGCTCCATCTAAAGGTAAAATAGACTAACCAAGTTACATAAGTTAGTATATAACTGAAAATTGTGTGCAGTGTAGTGTGCGGCAGGATGACTCAGTTGTTAGAGCACCAGATTCCGAAGCAGACGTGCCCAGGTTCGAGTCTTGTCCGCGGCAAATTCTGGCCAGTACATGATGAGTTCCCAATAATGACGAAACCGGTCTACTGGATGATTGAGCTTTTACATACTGTAGAATTATTAGTTTTTACTGACATATTTAAGTAATTAATCGGTCTGGTGTTTATATCAAGACCGCTACCTTGATTATAGCAATTGTTATCGGCACCCGCACCACCATTGTTCATTTAATTATATAAATGTTCATTTCAATACCACTTACCCATGTATTGTAGTGTCTGTTCATTAATGACAGATTGGGGATGGTTTGTTGGAAATTTGTGTTTAAATGAATGCCATATGAGCTTCACCTAAATGTAAAATAGACAAACCAAGTTACATTAGTTAGTGTATAACGGAAAATTGTGTGCAGTGTACTGTGCGGCAGGAAAGCTCAGTGGTTCAACAACCAGATTCCGAAGCAGACGTGTCCAGTTTTGAGTCCAGTCCGCGGCAAACTCTGGCCAGTACATGATGAATTCCCAATAATGACGAAACCGCGCTCCTGGATAAATTGCCTTTTCCACACTGTACAATTCTTAGTTTATTCTGACATATGTAAGTAATTATTGGGTCAGGTGTTTATATCAAGACCGCAACCTTGACAATAATAATTGTTATCACCACCCGCGCAACCAATGCTCGTTTAATACATAAAATTTCACTTTCATATTCTGGTCTGTTTTTCATAAAACCTGTTAAGGCAAATGTATGCAAAATTAGGTACTGTTTTGCTCATAACTAATATACATGCATTTATGTAATAGACGTTAGGTACAAATTAGTCTAATTATGACCAGAAGGATAAACCAGAGACAAATGTGTGAAAATAGGACGGTCCAAATTTCACATTCAAATTCTAGCCCATTTTTCGTTAAACATGTTAAGCTAAATATATGCACGATTATATTGCGTATCAACAACTGACAATTTAACGCCAGCTTTTCAGTATTATTAAAACTACAAGAGGGATTCATCAGTGTGTAGCCGAAAGTTACACATCTTTTCAGCTTTACTAGTATTATACATATTTTTATTTATATTTTATATTTATGAGTAGATGGCATTTAACATTGATACCTATTTAATATCCTAGTACGAATAGGCCTCTGACAATATTTTCAAAAACAACATTAATAAACGGCCAACATTGAAGCAATTTATTTAAAATATTGGAAGCCAAGTCTATAAAACCATTAGCGTAAATACAATTTAACAATAATTGTTTGCGCGGGTGGTGGTAACAAATTCTTTAAATCAAGTTTGCGAGCTTGAAGTAAACACCAATCGCATTGTATTTAACCAGTCGTCGAACAACATAAAAAAACTACCGCCAGCCGCAACGTACTGACGCGTTTCGACCTTCCTTGATCATCAGCAGAGTACGACGGCAAACTGACTATCCAGGATCAAACGGCATTGAATATATATGGAAATCAAATTTAGATATGCGGCTCTCACCTCTCGCAGTATCGCATAAATTGAACTTGTCTGGAAATGTCGGCTGCACAATTTCTATGCAGTCACGACCATAAAATGTTTGTAGCTGGCGGTAATTTTGTTATGTTGTTCGACGATTGGTTAAATACAATGGGATTGGTGTTTATTTCAAGCTCGCAAACTTTATTTAAATAATTTGTTACCAACTCCGCGCAAACAATTATTGTTAAATTGTATTGCCTATATATGTATATATGGCGAAAGCTACAAACAGTTTATGTTCGTGACTGCATAGAAATTGTGCAGCCGACATTTCCAGTCAAGTTCAATGTATGCGAGACTGCTAGATGTGAGAGCCGCATATCAAAATTTGATTTCCATTTATATTCAATGCGGCTTGATCCTCGATAGTTAGTTTGCCGTCGTACTCTGATGATGATCAAGGAAGGTCGAAACGCGTCAGTGTGTTGCGACTGGCGGTAGTTTTGTTATGTTGTTAGACGACTGGTTAAAAACAATGGGATTGGTGTTTACTTCAAGCTCGCAAACTTGATTTAAAGAATTTGCGTAAATATGCATAGATCCCAAATAGTAAAACTTATACTAATATTTTTAATCAAAAACCAATTATATCTGACAGATGCTAAATGAGCGGCTAAGATTGTTGTAATCTGCTCTGTTATATTTAATGAAAGTATTTAAAAATAAATTGATTAGAACTAAATTCACGTGATTAATTATTTTAGATTTGTTAAATATTATTGCTCGGATATATTATAAATGGTCTTCAATTTGTATTTACTGAATTTAATATAACAAAATCAAATATAAATTTAGTATCATTGAAATAAAAATGGTTAATCATTTTATATCAATATCTCAAATATAATGATTTTTTTCTCGCCGTATATCGAAGAACCTGTATTACTGAAAGACGAAATTCAAACGTAAATTACTTTGTGATTTCCATTAACCTTATACAGCAAACTTGTAATAATCTTAAGAAATAAATAACACTAAATTATATGTAAATAAATATATATATATATATCCTAATATATTATTTAACTTAAAATTGAACAAAGGTTTGGGTGTGGAAAATATATTTCCTCTTATAAAAGTGAAGAAAAAAGGTATTCATAAATTTAAACCACATATATTCATATAAAAAATATTTTTAAACGTAAAACAATTCTTATATTTCTCAACTTATATTTATATAAATATTTCTTACATAATAATTGTGAGAATGGGCTGCGTTTCAGGTTTATGCATAACGGAACCCAATTTAATTATGCTTATTTTCATGATGCTGAGATTAATGATGTTTTTGAGATTAAACTTATGCTAGAAATTAAGGATTTAGGCATAACTATTCATTGTACGGCTTCTGCTGAGAGACATATTGAAAGGATAGTAGGCAGTGCCAAGAACAGATGGGCATTAATAAATAGAAATATTATATCGCATGAAATAAAATTTAAATGTTTATAATATGGATTAGACCGATACTAGAATATGCTGCCGCTACTTGGAATCCCTTAACAAAGGGTTTGTCTAATAAGATAGAAGCTGTTCAAAGAAAAGTTGTGAAACAAATTAGTCCTATCTCCTGCACTATATACGCCACTAGATTACAGTTTGTATCACTGCATCCTTTATGGTTTCGGAGAATGTGCTATTGCATAAAAGCTTTCCATTCGAACCAGTGGTCTGGTGCCTATATGAATCCCATAAGAAAGAGTCATGAAATTGGAACTAGATCTGGTCATTTTGCAATATCTCCACCATTGGTGGGGAATGTTATGAGCAAGCTATTCTCTTTTTCAAAAATTTACAAAATTTACAATCAATTGCCAAAGGAGATTAGAGAAACGCCTCCCACTAAAATGTCTTCTAAATTTTTATCTGCCGAACTAGAAAAAGTGTTTAATCCTGCTGATATTTTTAATTTTGGTTTTGATAATACTTTCTCCTGGTTAATTAAAAGACAGTATTAATTGTTTTTCAGCAACAAAATTTCTCGAGATTCTATCTTCAAATTTTGTATTATTAAAACTGAAATATTATGCAGTATATCATCTTGTTAATCAACAATGCACACAAGCAATTATTAGTCATGGTTCCCTTTTTTTACAAATGTTATATTCGAATTATAACTTAAATTTTCCTAATTTTGATGAAGAATCTATCACTGTTTACAGCTGATCTTTCTGATGCTGATAAATTGCACATATATATGTGATGTGATATCTTTTTATATTGTACATTTTCTAATTTTATTATTTGATGGAACATGTGTGGTTTGAATCCAAATAAAGATATTCTATTCTATTCTATTCTTTAAAGCAGAGGACGCTCTGATTGATCTAGTGGCCATCGTATTTTGCCTTAAAAGTAATATGACCCTGAAACTATTTAAAACTCAAAAATTTTATTTTAACGACTAAAATATAATTTTGCTCGATAATATTTAATAGGTTACGTGGAAGTTATTTAATTTTAATATTACTCCTTGATAAATTTCGAAGTGGATTGAAAGTTTCTTACAATATTGTTTGTTATATACTATATTGCAGCGCAAAATATGTTGTAAAATTAAAACTACTCTGATTAACATAGTAACATTTCTAAAATATCTAGTAAAAGCTGTCATTACTGGAGGAGAGGCAGTTCGATCAGACCCATGTAAACTTCTATATTATTTTTACCGATGCTTGGATGCAAAATTACTTAGCCAGACTAGATGGTAAGGAGGAATATTTTGTGGTTTTTCAGTCTTCTAGGATTATTTTTTCTAATAAGAAAATCGATCATCATTTTAATTTTTTAATTATCTTTATATAAAAACCATGATTAAAATTAAAATATGGGCGACCACACAACCAATTTTCGTTTAATTGGATAAGGCTAATTTCATGTTAATGTTTCAGTGAGTAGACATGAATCCTATTAGACAATACACTTCTATATCAAAGGAAACTGAAGAATAAGGTTTTCGGAAATTTTCTGAAGGGAAATAAAAAAGACTATTCTATATGTAATTCTTAACGGTTGCCTAAAAAGTTCGACGGCAAACCGCCTTGCGAAGATAGAACTGCAATGCATATATGAAAAAGCAATATTTGTTTCATAGATTTCATACAATAGTAAAAATAAATATTGTGATGATCATTAAATATGTAAGGCACATTATCTTTTTTAGATGTCGACAGAGAAATTTATAAGAGAATTTTCTTGCATTACATATGCATTACAACTTGATCATTGAAGTAAGTGACCAATGTGCTTTAATGATCATGAAATTGCAAATGTGTCAAAAGACAATTCTGTCTTAAAATAAACAAAATTACGACACTTCCAGAAACCATCAATGACGGATTTACACAAAATTTAAAACTAGAAATATAAAAAATATTTTATTCGGTTTGATAAATAACATAATTAAACAATGAAAAACTTTCAAATATCATGATAAAGGTAGACATTTTTTATCCAATCAATCTTTAGTACCTCTCAAACAATGCACTTAATTACAAAATGGAGGAGCTTCAAACATACTTCTTAAAGTGAAGATATTCAAATTTGTACTATCGATCAAAAAGTGATCAAAATTATAAATTTCTTCAAAGATTACTTTTGACAATAAAAATGTACAACTACAAAACTCTGGCTCAATCAATGCAAAAGAACCTTTTCATTTGTAAATGATGCAGCAGGTTATATACAATCAAACCAAGCTTTCTGTTAATTAATCTTATCCTTATAAAAAAACACTATGATTGACGTACCACAATTAAAACTAAAGCAAATATTTAAATTGTGTATCACGTCCAAACCATAACCAGAGACCTCTACAATATACAACTATCAATAATATAGTATACTTTGCTAAGTGGCAATGAATTCAATCTAAGGCTCAAATAGTCGACCAAGATTGATCACCATATAACAGATAATGTCGTCAGAGATTGATTTTAAATAAAATTATTTTAAAATAATTTTATTATATCTGTGTCGTCAGCAGACGTTTAATAATGCAAAGTTAATACAAACAATACATCATGTTGGTGAGTTTATTATAAATAGAGCAGTTATCTATGCTTCTGAAAGTTCCTACGAAAGAGTCTCGCACAAAAACAACCCTTTTGTAATATTAAACGTAATTTTATGCAAATAACTAACAGTATCGTATAAATTATGTTTTGAGTTAAATTTCTGATCAATCTTTATTTTCAAATTAAGTTTAAGCGAGTTGTTTTGTACCAGACAAAATATAACATAAACCAGATAAACCGAAGAAATTTTATTGGATCATATAATTAAGAATTGATTTTATTATATTTCCTATTTTTATACCCCTTTTTAAATTTCTCTTAGTGCGCTGTTTGAAATGGCTCCAAATTTGTTGTAAACCGAATTTGAGAAAAGCGTTGCGGTCCTTTAAAACTGCATAATGTTGCTAAATGATGAGAGCAGCATTATTAAAAATAAAATTTTGAAATTAGAAACTGATGTTGGTGTGTAGACAATGAAAAAGGAGTTAGTGGAAAATTTGAGAGTTTACAGAAGCGCTACTTGTGAAAAGAGATAAATTAAAGATTGATGTTCAGGCATGGGTAGATTTCGACTGATATAACAGCAAAAGAAGATATGTAAATCAAAATTAATACAGCAGGAGAAGAAATTCTTAATATATTAGCCATTAAAGCTTTGACGAGGAATAGTAATCAAGACCAACTAATATTACTTAATCTTCATGAAAATACCGACGTAAAGGACGTTAAAATGTGTTAATCAAGGAAACAACGCATTCCGATATGGTTAAATGTTATTGGGTGAGCAAACGGTGTGATAGTCCAAGACCTGTCGTGGTTAAATTATCAAAAAGGCCGACGAATATGCAGATTGAAAAAGAAAGGTAAGCATTTTAATTTTCATATCATATTTATTAGGCGTGACAAAACATCTCCAGCGGAAATTGCCAAAAGCAAAAAAACTAAAGAACAATCAGGAGCGTAACCATCTACTTCAGAGCAGGCTAATATAAGAAATTCGTCAAGTGATTCAAAGATTACAGAAAACGATATATCGTTACTGAAAGTTGTGGAAAGCTAAGAGAGAAGAAGTATAGGCTGATATCTCAGCAAATGAACAATAAAGAAATCAAGAAATCTGAATCATTAAAAACCGCTAAATGTTTAGATAAGTCGTATACTACATATTATTTTTTAAAGTTGTACGAAAAAACATTTTTTTCTGTGTAGTTTTGTTATAAGTAACGATTTTGATTTTATAATGTTATCTGAAACATTCCCCATTATTCTTTATTTAGAAAAGACAGATTGCTGGATAAAAGAAGTGGAGGAGAACTTATTTATAGTAAATCTATTTTAAATGCGAAAGTATTGCATACTAGTGAATATTGTACTTTAACCGATTTATATCTATACAAATCGATAATCTGATCCTAACTGTGATTTACAGATCGCCGTATGCTAGTTTATAAAATGATCAAATATTTACCGGAATCAACTGGAATGTTTTAAGTTTTTATATCATGAACACTGTGAATTTATGTATTTTGTTTCAATGTTATTATCTGAAATATTTCAGGCATCTACGTTTAGGGATATTATCCTGAAGCGAATCAATACGAACTTATATAAACTAAGAATTAAACGAGATAATATAACGAACTGTAGTGTTATTATATATATATATATATATATATATATATATA
This sequence comes from Eudiplozoon nipponicum, assembly GCA_029291075.1. Classification (NCBI taxonomy): domain Eukaryota; kingdom Metazoa; phylum Platyhelminthes; class Monogenea; order Mazocraeidea; family Diplozoidae; genus Eudiplozoon; species Eudiplozoon nipponicum. The sequence goes on along the minus strand of JAQBSW010003886.1, from coordinate 26,472 downwards.
TATATATATATATATATTCAGTGATTATAGACTAATCTCTATTATCCATTAATTTCTGAAGATAATAAAGGGACTGATACTTAATCATTTCGGTTGTATTTTGCCAGTTGATATTAATACAGGCCATTATTGCTTTACGAAAGATAGATCGACCATTACTAATATGCTTTCTATGTTAAAGCATGTAATTACACTAGATGAGTGAAATTTAGGTGCATTAATTGTATCCATCGATATCTCAAAAGCTTTTGACTCTATAGAGGCCTTTTGGTCACTACCATAACAAATCCTCTAAAATGCCAGGCCCGGATTATCCATATATGCGGTAAGATCATTTAATTTGGAACACTGAAGTTCCTCTGAACTGAATTTTAAACTAAATTCCTGAAGTCCACTTGCTAATTTCTCTGTATGCTCAATATTTAATAAACAAGCCATAACATTAGAATAAGATTTCTTGCAATTTATTTATTGTAACTATTACTGTGCTCACCCAAATACGCTGAAATCCAGAGATGACAGAATGATACGAAGGTAACCTTGAAAACAAATATCCACGTAAATTACCTAAAGCGAATTTGAGGTCCTTCCCAATAATGTGTATTAAAAACGATAGATGAATGCAAATTTCAATAATTTATTTGTAAAGGTTACTCAGATAGAACCACGCAGTAAACTGTATGTTCAACTCAACAACTCAGGTAAAACTCTCTTATCAACATTTACCAAGACAAATAAAAATATTCGACATATATGAACAAAAGAAACTTCCAAAATTTTTTAACAATATTCTATTTAATACAAAATATTGCTTCACGAAACCAGCGATAACATCAAATGTCCAAAAATAAAACTTGATTTATTTTCATTTGAAGAGATAAATGATGTCAAATAAATTAATTAACCTCCACATCTCTATATAGTTGATTCTATTTTTTAATGCGATTAATTTATTGAATATTGACACGAATATTTTTAGATTACTTAGGTACTATTTATATAATCGAAGAATGAGTATTCAAATAAATGATTTGATATCAAAATCGGAAATATAACAAGTAGATTTCCACAAGGATAACTTTTGGTGTCAATTTTGTTTATAATTGTATTTGCACATTTGAAAACTATGACCCTTAACAATAGAGTTTGCTAATTTTCTTATGATTTAAAAATAATCTTTCTAATTGGTCCAAAAAATGGCGACTTTAACAAAAATACTGTGACACTAGATTTGTATGACGAAAGTAGATATTTGATAACACAAGGGTTCAGAATAGATTATTAAAAATACGAGAGCTTTGGAAATAGGTAATAGAACTGCATTAAATTAAGTTTATTTTCATGATTCTAGGATAAGTGATGTTTTTGAGTTTAAAATGCTTCAATAAATTATGGATATAGTCATAACTTTTCAATGTAGAGCTGCCATTGGGAGACATTAAAAGGATAGTAGGCAGTACTAAGAACGGATTGGCGCCATTAAATATAAATATCATATCAATTGATATAAAAGTTAAAATTTATATAATTTGGATTCGACAGATACAAGAATTTGCGGCTGTCACTTGGAATACGTTAAAAAGGGGTTTTCAAATAAAATAGAAGCTGTACAATGAAACCTTTCGAAACCAATAAAATTGCGTACGTCACCTCCAGTTCAAACTCAATGCTTGTACGTGCTGCTTCTGCTTACATAAATCCGGCTGCAATTTGTTTATCCATAAGGCTTCGTATGTGGCTAGCTCCCTTTTGTTTTTGCATTTAGTAATTACTTTGAATGCTACGTCTGGAGAACATACGTGCGATGTTTCGATGATGTGTTGCGCAATAGCAGACGTGTATTCACCATTTGATTTAAAACAGGCGTTCAAGTTGCAATGTTCCCTCATTCGTGTAATTAACCGTCTGGTCGATCGGCCTACGTAAGTTGATCGACAACTTGCGCATGTATATTGATAAATAATATTTGATATCGACATTAACGGCTGTTTCTCTTTGATTGCTGGTAAAGGCAAGTGTGTTACCCTAAATAACACTCGTAGTTTGGCTGCATTAAATGTGCGTGTCAATGCTGCTTCAACTTTCTTTTGTGCCATTCGGGAAACTGCATCCCACTTAAATGGGATGTTCAGGTAGACTGTTTTCTTTTCTGGCCCATAATACGTCTGTTTCTGGTTAACTCCCCTTTTAATAATTGATTCAATTAATTGTCTGGGATAGCCATTAGACATTAAATCGTTAATTGCTTTATTATATTCATTTTCTCTAGAATCTTGACTAACCAACCTGTCAATTCTTGAAAGGCAACCACGAACTGTTGATAATTTATATTCCGTCGTAAAGTCCATCCCCTCCTCAACGTGGTACGACGGTGTCAACCATGTCTCGATGGCCGACCGTACATGGGCTAACGGGGCTATGGCGGTGGTGTCACCAGGGCGTGGTGGATTTCCGACCGGCAATCGGATCTCCTATAAAATACCACATGAGCCCGACGACGGCACCATGACTCGGCGTATGTTCCCCGCCACAAAAGGGTTCAACAGCCACAGGATTACATGCACTCCTGGAGAGTACCCCGTACTTCCAAATGGCGAATGAGCTCTCAACAGCCACCGGCAACCATGCAACTTACTGCTGCCTTGCAGACTGCGCTTGGATGTGCAAAGGCTAGAGGTGCGTCCTCGATCAAAAAGCCGAGTGGTGAGGGGACACCACTTGTACCAAATTCCCAAGAAACTCCATGAAATGTGGAGCCGGCTTATCCTCCAAAAGGAGTCAGCCGCAGTAAAGTAAAGTAAAGTAAAGAAAATTTATATTGAAATGGTACAAAACTGCTGTAATGCAAATACTGTGCAGACCATGTTGGTTTATGGTAAATTGTTCTGTTTAATTTACCATTAGTTTCTTTCTTTAATAGTACATCTAGGAAAGGCAGACAGTCATCTTTCTCGTGCTCTGACGTGAAACCGATATTCTTATGTGCTTTGTTGAAACTTTGAAGCAATGTTCGTGATTGCGACCTGTTTTTAAGTACAAGAAATATATCATCCACGTACCGTATATATTGAGCACATTTACTTATGTCACTCTTTAATGATGTATTTTCTAGGTGCCCTAGAAAAATCTCAGCCAACACTGGAGATAAGGGGCTTCCCATTGCGACACCATCAGTCTGTTTGTAGATGTTTCCATTAAAACGAAATCGTACGTCTTTCGTGCATAATAAGATAAGCTTGCGTAGAGTTTGACCTGGCACCGGCGATGGTAATATATCGTGTTCTACCGCTTTGACTATAATGTCAATGGTTTCATCAATTGGAACATTTGTAAACAAAGACGTAACATCAAAAGATACCATAATCTTGTTTTTAACATTTATATCTTGAATTTTGTTTACAAACTCAAACGAATCGGCAACCGAATGATTACCTAGTAGTTTACGTAATGGTTCAAGTAAACGAACTAGCCATTTAGCTAGTGCATGAAACGGAGAATTTACCATTGATAAAATTGGCCTCATAGGACAACCTCTTTTGTGTGTTTTTGGTAATCCGTACATTATTGGTGTAGATGATCCAACTGGCTTGAGCTTCTGTGCAGTGGCCTCATCAATAAAACCGGCATCTGTCAAAATCTTAATTTCATTAATTACTTTGCGCTCCACCTTGTCTATTTCATCTGATTTATCGTCTAGACGTGTGAATTTTGTATTGTCATTTAACACGTTTTCCATCTTTTGTACGTATTCAGATTTATCCATTATAACTGCGCTCTTTCCTTTATCAGCGCGTAGTATTTTGATGTCTGCGTTTCTGCTGATATTTCTAAGTGCATTTAGATGCTGCTTTGTCAACGCATGCTGCTCTGCACATTTAGACGATTTCAAGTGTGAAGCCTGATCAACTAGTGTAGCCTTGAACCAATTTTTATAATCAATACTGGTAGGCTCCAAGTCAGCTGTTTGTTCAAATAACAATTCAAATGCTGCCTCAAAATCAACATCGCATTTATTAGAAGGATGTATTCCATAATTTCGGCCCATCGATAGTGCCTCCATTGTTAGCTGATCGATTGGCACTTTTGATAAGTTAAGCACACGCTTATCAAGATCGGTCGGTATTAAATCACACAAAACTCCAGGTTTTACATCTTTTTCCAATTTGTTCAAAATTCTTGCTTTATCTTTCTTCATAACTGTCGGCAAAAACATCAAAAATTTCATTCTTGCAAAAAGACTTAGTTCATCTAATACACAAGATACACACCCAATTCTTGCCTGTAGCACTGCTTCATCTTCCTTCAACTGTTCAATTTTAGAATACGCCAACCTTGTAAGATTTCTTCGGTTGACTCGTAGTTTTGACTTGCGTAAACTGCGTACCAAATCACCTGGGAACCGTAATTGTTTAATACACTGATAATAATGTTTTAACCACAATTGCGTTCTTTGCGCTCTACACTTTAACGTCACTAGTTCATCTAGTTTTCTGAAAGATTCTTTTGAAATGCGAGCTTTAATAAAATTCATTGTTCCCTTCTTGTGTGCAGAAACAAAAAGAAATTTTATCAGATATAAGAAAATTTTCTTTTCTTTCTTTTGATCGACCAGACGGTTAATTACTCGAATGAGGGAACATTGCAACTTGAACGCCTGTTTTAAATCAAATGGTGCTATTGCGCAACACATCATCGAAACATCGCACTATGTTCTCCAGACGTAGCATTCAAAGTAATTACTAAATGCAAAAACAAAAGAGAGCTAGCCACATACGAAGCCTTATGGATAAACAAATTGCAGCCGGATTTATGTAAGCAGAAGAAGCACGTACAAGCATTGAGCTTGAACTGGAAGTGACGCACGCAATTTGATTGGTTTCTATTTTCAACACTCTCTCTATGTTCAAATATTTCTATCTTGTTTTGCTTTCCAATTTATATATAAAGATATGCTCATGAGTAGATATTTGAGAAGACCATGAGAAAGAAAATTTTCTTATATCTGATAAAATTTCCTTTTGTTATATATATATAATATATATATATATACATATATATATATATATATATATATATATATATATATATATATATATATATATATATATATATATATATATATATATATATATATATATATATATATACGAAACAGTATTACGCTACACCCGAAACAAATATTGTAATCATTTTCGACTATTGATCATTTTTTTACGCAGTAACGAAATAATATACACGATGATAACTAATTCATTTAAATGCCAAATAGCTTTAAAATATGTACGTCATAAAAATAAATATTGATAATAAATTTTATATATATATTTGTATATATATATACACAGGAAAAGTACACATAACTTTTGATTTATTTCCAAATTTACTAATTTCTTTCTTCATAGTAAATGTAATAGAAAATATTTCTAATAGCGACAAAGTGTAATTTCTATTTGTTTTTTAAATGGAATTTCATTTCTTACTCTTTTCGGTTTGATATCAAATCGTTTACTTGAATACTCATTCTTCGATTATATAAATAGTATTTATGTAATCTAAAAATATTCGGATTAATAATCAATAAACTAGTCGCATTCGGAATGGCATCAAAAGATATAGAGTCAAAATCTTTTGAGATATCTATAAATACAATTAATGCATCTAACTTATTCTCATCTAATGTAATTACATGTTTCCACATAGAAAGCATATTAGTAGTCGTCGATCTATCTTTCGTAAAGCCATGTTGACATATATCAAAATCAGCCGGCAACATACGTTCTAAATGATCTAGTATCAATCGTTCTATTATCTTCAAAAACGAAGGGATAATGGAGATTAATCTATAATCACTGGCGCACGTTGGCTTACTTACTTTTGGCAACGGTTTAGCTACTATCGTTAGTATATCGATTGGTAATTTCCCATTCTTCAAAATTCTATTTATATAGTTGCAGAGCGCATTCATAAAAGTTAAGGGTAATTGAAGCAGGTTATCAATCGAAATACCAAGGTGATCTTTTTGTTTTTTTGATTTGATTTTTAACATTAATTTTATCAATTCATCACTGTCAATAACAAGTCCTGGTTCCTGGTCTCCCAAAGGATCAGGTAGTTCCATGAAATTTATTTCATTCTGTGGATTACATATCAAATTGCCAAATACTTCATCCAATTCACAGAGAAATTCATACTCAGTTTTATCCACAGGTAATATAAGCTTTAACTTTTCCTTATATTTACTGTAATCTGTGAGGAGTTTGTATCCTAGTCTAGGATTACTCTTCATTTTGGCCAAAATAATTCGTTCTGATCTTTGACGGATTATCAGCAGTGATGAATTAATTTCTTTATCAATCAAATCTAACCCCATTTGTTTAATACTATTGATAAGACTGTACTTGATTATATTATCTCGTTTAATTATTACATAATTATTCTCCTTTAATTTACATAATTTCCTATTGATTCGCTTTGGTATAACATCCGTAAATGTAGATGCCCTAAATATATCAGATAATAACAATGAAACAGAAGAAACAAATTCGTTCATCATATAAAAACTTTCATAATCAATCTGTATGCTTAACTCTCTAAAAAGATTCCAGTTGATTCTGGAACATTGCACGTGTGCATTTTCAAAATTAAGTTTCTGTGTTTTGCTACTCAAGATGTTCCATTGTAAAATAATTTGTTTGTGATCCAATTCTTTGAAATAATTTACAACATCATAACTGTGTGCTTTCATCGTTTCAATTTCTAAGTATACATGATCTAAGCATTGCGAACCTCTAGTTGATTCATTTATAATCTGCTTGTGATCATAATTAGTAAAAAATGATTATTTCACAGTCATGTAATTTATTAAAATCACCTACCACCACATTATAGCCAAGAAAGTCAAAAATAGATTGAAAAGAATTGGTAAATGTTTGATCATCCTATAAAGTATTATACGTCGGTCTATATACCGCGGTTAAGATCCGATTATCAATTAGTATAGATAAAAAATCAATGATAGCATCACCTTCACCAGTATGTAAAATTTTCGCATTTAATACAGATTTAATATAAATAAGTACTCCTCCACCTCTTTTATCGAGCTATCTGTCTTTTCTAAATAAAGAATAATGAGGAATATCAAATTCATGCTTTTGAATATCCTTGTTAAGCCAAGTTTCAGATAATATTATAAAATCAAAATTGTTACTTATTATAAAATTACACAGCAAAAAGTTTTTGTTCTTAACACTTCAAAAGTTTGCATAACATGAAGTAAATGTAGAATAAGACTTATCTAAACAGTTATCGACTTTTACTGGTTCAGCTATGTTGGCTTCCTTATTGTTCGTTTCCCGGGTTTTGAGGCCAAATTTCTTCTACCCCCGCTGTCCACAACATTGATTAACGATACATCGTTTTTTGTTATTGTATCTCCTCTCGATAAATTCCTTATAATATTGTGGTCATAAGTAGACGGATTCCGCTCCTGGTTATTCTTTAGGATTTTTGCTTTTGCCAAATTCCGATGGAAAAATGTTATTCCACGTCCAATATATATGCTGCGCACAAATGTAGTTCTCATTTATGCATGTCTATTCAACGTTCAAGTAGTATACGTTTACGCTGATGCCTATCTATAAATCATACTTCCTATTTATATCTTCCGTTTCTACGAAGATGGGTCAGCTAACTTGGGTTTGGTGCTGGAAACAATATTGTACTTAACATTGATGCGTTTTATCCAATGAAAATTACGTCTTAGTTAAAAGCGAACATTAAACCGTGTGTTCAATAAGGCATTACATTTTAAAGAAAAATATAATATTAGTTATTATTAATTAATTAAAACATATAAGAATCCCTCGGTAATACCTTAATCAGTTTAAACTAAGCATTGTATAGTGTTGAAAAGACAATTAATTAAATTAACAATCAATGATTGCTCAGGGGCTGTTAGAATTCTTTTAATTAAATTAAATACAAATATTTTTGTTTTAAAATTAATATTATATTGTAGGAGGTTTTGTAGTTATTGTAAGAGGTTTTGCGGGGTAGCTGTCTATTTAGTAATATTGTCCCATTCCTACATATTCATGGTGGCTGTTGTTACTACCCGTCCTTATGATTAGCCCCTGACCTTTTTCCGATATGTGAAGTGAGAGACTCATCAATGTTATTAGACGTTTATCGAATGTTATTTTTCACTGCATGAATTAATTCACTGCTAATCCAAATAGACCGTCCTCTAGAAGGCTACAAGATAATATATGCTCAACACAATTAAATGTCTTATACAAAAGTAAACTCAATAAACAGAATCGGCTGAATCGTGGCGAAATCATGTAAATGATTGAAAAAGTACGAGGATATAAATCCAGATTGATTAGCAATTTAGTTTAAAGTCACTGATAATTGACGAGAAATTGTCACTGAAAATTGATGGAGAGAAATCGCGTAAAAACAATCATAAGAAGCACCACAAATAATTATTCCAGCGTATAATAGTAAAACTGCTCTAGAAAACCATTGCAATATATGCTACCTATATTTTTGATTTTGTTACAACACATACTCAGATACTTATATTTAGCTATCCATCAAACAATATGTGGATTTGTACGATTATTTAAAGTAAGTAATGTATTTTCAAGAATTTACATCAAAATTTTAAATTATTTTGAATGCTTGAATGTGTGCATTTTAGAAGACTACATTCAATCAACAATTTTGCATATCTGCAATTACAAAATGCAAGAACATTATTTATAGGCATATATGATTATCTATACAAAAGTATTTAAATGTAAAAATTATATAAAAAATTGGCGATTCATATATTTGAATCCAAATTTCATTTAAAGTTAAACCGTCTATTTACATAAAAACATTGACGCAATTTATTCATCTCAATAAATAATTTATGTGTTTTACGTTCTATATATGGGATTAATTGTTGAATTAAGTCGCATTATTGATATTTTAAATTACCCTCTTTATCAAATAAAACAGGAATTAATGCAGTGCGTTTTACCTTTGAGCATTATTGCGCAGTACATTACAAATTATGTGGAAATTTTATATGATATTTTTTGCTGCTACAAAATCAGAGTATAAATAATATTTGCATTGTTTTCAAATTTTATTTCATTATTTTTTAAAATATATATTGCTCCATTGATAATAGTTGATGTAATTGATTTTTTTGTCAATTTTGTCAATGATCTATATTCCTCTTAGTTAAAATTACATATTGAATCACTTAGGAAAGATTGAATGAGAACTAAACAAAATGGAAACTGTATTAGAGTCAAAGCTCAATTCCTCCCTACGTATTGTTTAGTTCACTCATTTTACATATAATCGGAATAAATGTACGTTAAAAATATGTTCATTTTGAATTCAGCTCCTAACATATTTCTAAATTAAAAAACTTTTAATTCAGATTTCTTGGTCTGATTAGATAAGTTTGAGGATCCTATTAAGAATTCAGCATATGACCGATAATTGTACTTAATTTCCGTTCGATAATGTTTTCATGAAATGCATAAATTTAAATAAAATTCCGCTTAGCTAAAATCCAAGATGCAAAAATAATGACCGCTAAATATTCCACCTAAAGAAAACCAATCACAAATTTATTAATTGCCAATATACGTAATATTTTGCATATTTTACATGGGAAGATCTAGCAAGGCTTCTCTTATATACATAGGAATTACGCAGGGTTTTTCCAGCTACTATTTTAATTATAAAAACCATATCATTTCTTCTTAAGGCCTTTTATTATTTCTCATGTTTTCTGCAATATCCGCGAGATATTTTATATCAGAAAAGTCTTCTTATTTCCAGTATATAATAGTAAAACTGCTCTAGATAGCCGGCGGAATATGTAATGCCTATATTTTTGATTTTGTTACAACACTTACTCAGATATAACAATAATTGTTTGCGCGGTTGGTGGTAACAGTTCTTTAAATCAAGTTTGCGAGCTTGAAGTAAACACCAATCCCATTGTATTTAACCAGTCGTCGAACAACATAACAAGTTCGTTGAGGCTGGCGGTAGTTTTGTAATGTTGTTCGACGACTGGTTAAATACAATGGGATTGTTGTTAACTTCAAGCTTGCAAACTTGATATAAAGAACTTACTCAGATATATATATTTAGCTATCCATCAAACAATATATGGATTTGTGCGATTATTTAAAGTAAGTAATGTATTTTCAAGAATTTCCATCAAAGTTTTAAATTATTTTGAATGCTTGAATGTGTGTATTTTAGAAAACCACATTCAATCAACAATTTTGCATATCTGCAATTACAAAATGGAAGAACATTATTTCTAGGCATATATGATTATCTATACAAAAGTTTTTTTAATTTAATTATTTTATCAAAAATTGACGATTCCCATCTTTGAATCGAAATTTTATTTAAAAATAAACCGTCTACATACATAAAAACATTGACGCAATTTATTCATCTCAATAAATAATTTATATGTTTTACGTTATATATTTGTGATTAATTGTTGAATTACGTCGCATTATTGATATTTTAAATTACCCTCTTTATCAAATAAAACAGGAATTAAAACAGTGCGTTTTACCCATGGGCATTATTGCGCAGTACATTACAAATTATGTGGAAATTTTTATATGATCTTTTTGCTGCTACAAAATCAGAGTATAAAAATTATTTGCATTGTTTTCAAATTTTTAATTACATTAATATTTTAAAAAAATTTTATTGCTTAATTGATTAATGTTGAGGTAATTGATTTTTTTGTCAATTTTTTCAATGATCTATATTCCGGATAGTTATTATCACCTATTGACTTACTTAGGAATGTTTGAATGAGAACAAAACAAAATGGAACCGTTATTAAAGTCAAAGCTCAATTCCTTCCTTATTTATTCATTAGTTCACTCCTTATACTTATAGTCGGAAAAAATGTACGCTAAAATTGTGTTCATTTTGAATTCATTCCTTAACATATTTTTAAATTATAAAAATTTTAATTCAGATTTCTAGGCCTGATTAGATAAGTTTGAGCATCTATCTTAATAAATGCATGATCAAATTAATAATTCAGCATATGACCGATAAATGTACTTAATTTCCGTTGAATAATGTTGTAAAGAAATGCATAAATTTAAATAAAATTCTGCTCAGCTAAAATCCAAGATGCAAAAATAAAGGCCGCTAAATGTGTTACCTAAAGGAAACAAATCACGAATTTATTAATTGCCAGTATACGTATTATCTACATATTTTCCATAGCAAGATCTAGCAAATCGTCTTTTATACACAAATGAATTACGCTGTATTTTTCCTGCTACAATTTTTGATATATAAACTGTATCATTGCTTCTAAAGGTCATTCAAAATGGACGTTACCTATTTATTTCGCAAATGTACTTATCCAGTGAAATCTTTAAATTTGTGTATATATTCAAACATATTAGATTTGAAAGCATTTTATTTTTAAATTAACCTTTTATTATTTCTCATGTTTTCTGCAATTTCCGCGTGGTTTGTTATATCAGACAAGTGTTATTATTTCCAGTATGTAATAGTAAAACTGCTCTAGACAACCATCGGAATATAAAATGACTATATTTTTGATTTTGTTACAACACTTATTCAGATACTTATATTTAGCTATGCAAGAAACAATATATGTATTTGTGCGATAATGTAAAGCAAGAAAAGGTGTTTTCAAAGTATTTTCATAAAAAATTAAACTTATTTTGAATGTTTGAATGAATTTCAGAAAACTACATTCAATCAACAATTGTACATCTCTGCATTTTCACAATGGGAGAAAACTATTTCTAGGCATATGTGATTATCTATCCAAATAAATTTCAATGTTATAATTACATAAAATTAAGGATTCACATATTTGTATCCAAATTTTATTTATCAATAAATCATCTAATTACATAAATAACTTGACGCAATTTATTCACCTCAATAAATAAGTTACATATGTTACGTTCTATATATGTGATTAATTGTAGAATTAAGTCGCATTATTGATAGTTTTAGATGCCCGCTATATCAAAAAAAACAGGAATTTAGACAATGTGTTTTAATCTTTAACATTTTTGCGCAGTATAGTACAAATTATGAGAAAATGTTTGATTGATATTGCTTGCTGCTAGAAAATCAGACTATAAATAATATTTGCATTGTTTTTCAAATTTTTTTTTAATTTCATAAATTAAAAAAATTATTGCTTATTGATAATAATTGAAGTAATTGAATTTTGTGTCAATTTTGTCAATAGTCTATATTCCTGTTAGTTAAAATCACATATTGAATCACTTAGGAATGTTTGAATGAGAATCTAACAAAATAAAACCGGTATTAAAGGCAAAGCTTAATTCCCTTCCTTAAGTATTGTTTAATTCACTACCGTTATACGTATAGCCGGAAAAATGCACGCTAAAATTCGTTCATTTGAATTTAGCCCCTAACATATTTTTAAATTATAAAAATTTTAACTATGAGTGCTAGAGCCTGATTAGATAAGCTTGAGCACCTTTCTTAATAAATGCATGATCGTATTAAGAATTCAGCATATGACCGATAATTGTAATTAATTTCCGTTCAATATTGTTTAAAAGAAATGCATGAATTTCAATAAAATTCTGCTCAGCTAAGATCCAAGATCCAAAAATAAAGGCCGCTAAATATTCTACCTAAATAAACCAATCACATATTTATTAATTGTCAATATACGTAATATTTACATATTTTACATAGGAAGATCCATCAAAGCTTCTCTTATATACATAGGAATTACGCCGGGATTTTCCTGCTACTATTTTTGCTATAAAAATCATATCATAGCTTCTAAAGGCCATTCAAAATGGACGTTCCCTATTTGTTACGCAAATGTACTTATCCAGGGAAATCTTTAAATTTGTGTATATAATCAAACATTATAGAATTGAAAGCATTTTATTTTCAAATTAACCTTTTATTATTTCTCATGTTATGTGCAATTTCCGCGTGGTTTTTTGTATAAGACAAGTCTTCTTATTTCCATTATAGAATAGTAAAACTGCTCTAGACAACCATCAGGAATATTTAATGCCTATCCTTTTGATTCTGTTAAAACAATTATTTAAATACTTATATTTAGATTTGCAATTAGGAATTGCGTTAACTTACGGCGATAATCAATTTTACTTAACAATAAACCATCTAGTTGCATAAAAACTTTGATGATATTTAGTTATCTCAATAAAGAAGTTAAATATCTAACGTTCTATATGTGTGATTAATTTTAGAATAATGTGGCATTATTTATAATTTAAGTTGCCCTCTTTCTCAAATAATACTCTTGAGTATTATTGCGCAGTACAGTACAAATTATGTGGAAATTTTTATCTGATATTGTTTGCTGCTAAAAAATCAGATTATAAATGATATTTGTGTTGTTTTCAAATATTTAATTTCATTAGTATTTTTTAAATTTTTATTGCTTCATTGATAATAGTTGAAGTTATTGATTTTTTTGTCAATTTTGTCAATGATCTATATTTTCTGTTAGTTATTATCACATATTGAATCACCTAGGAAGGTTTGGTTCAGAATCTAACAAATGAAACCGGTATTAAAGTCAAAGCCTAATTCCTTCCTTATGTATTGTTTAGTTCACTCGTTATACCTATATTGGGAAAAATGTACAATAAAAATGATTCATTTGAATTCAGCCCCTAACATATTTTGAAATTATAAAAATGATGTTGCTTTTAATTAGTGCTGTCTTTGTTATAAGGCAGTTGTGTAGCGGTTTAGTTTCCTTGCTCTCCCATAAATCTAGTACTTTTGTGCACAAATAATTACCAGTATCTTTATTTATAAACATATTTATCGCTTTCTTTGTTTCATTTATGGTTTTATTGTAATGAAAAATGAATTATTTTTGGCTTTTTTATGGCTGTGTGTTATTTTAATTTTGCATCAAATATGAGTTTATTTGATAATCATAATTATATCCATCGTTTAGATATGTTTAATACAAGTGATTTAACAGAGAGTATCCAGATGTGATATTTAATGCTAAATGCATTGCCATAAGCAAAATATCTTTCGCAAGCCAACAAATGCAGTGTAACATCAAAAGATAACCGCAGGTTTGGTTCTCTTTTCCAAAAATAATTTCCAAACTTAACATTGAATTTTATCTGAGCGTAATGTTAGAAAACGTATAAAGTCAATATTAGTGGCCGAACTTTAAACTAGCATTTATTTCCATTATATTATTATTTTATACTCGCGATAATATGTGACTTATTTGAGAATAAGCTAATATGATGGAAAAGTGAGATAGAGAATGACGATAATATTAACAATATTATTTTATTGTGTTTGATAGAAGTTTAAAACAGCAGAAAAATTCATTTATACTAATATAACAGCTGCTTTCACTAGATAGGAAGACGCCCAGTAAGGTCATGATAGTTTATGTAACTGAAAATTATTCAATAAAATATAAACTATACAAATATATAACCACATAATTGATGCTACTGTGTATTTATTTTAATCTACATTTCGCAAAATTTAGGCAATTTGTTTCATTCCTAGCATTGCAAAATATATAATTCATGATTATTCCGAGAAACAGATATGCTTGATGTAATCATGTATTACAAATGGTACAGATCAAGTAATTATGGAACATCTAGTTTCACAATTATTTATTAATTGAAGCAATATTAAGAATGCAATTTAATGCAAATTAAATCGTAATGAAAGGCAAAGAACAAATATGTCTATTTGGATATTATCCACGCATTAGGTATTATAACTAGATGTTTTAGGTTTAATTGAAATTGTCATTTGAACTATTATAGCTTGTCGCTTATGCTTCGTATTTTGTAAATATTATGATTACATTAGTTTGTTATTTAAATAGCCTAAATATTAACTAGACAAAATTATGGTCGTTGTTGCATATACTTTTACTCATGGTGGTTTTTAATAGTCATCATAATGAGTTGTAATATAAAAGTAATCAGTAATTTATGTTTTCTTCCAAATACCTGTAAGCAAGATCAGAAAAATGCAAAGTTTAAAAATGATTAAAGTGTCAAAAGAATTGGGCGACACATAATTAATAAAAACGTTTTCGGACGAGTGTCTAGTTATTTTGCAAAGATTTCCTTCTTTAATACAATAGTGTGGCACACTACAACTCTACACTGTATCTTAAGTCTGAGCAGAATTTAAGGCAACTAAACATTCGCAAAACAGCTTTTTTGCGCTTTACACTGAACCATTGCGAATTGCTCTTTGTCCACCATGTACTAAACACTCGCCATAATGTTAAAATGAGATTTCTTGCATTGTATATTATATCAAAAATATTTCGTACCATCTCGCGGAATACCGCAGATGAGAGAACAAAATTATGGAGAAAATTATAAAAAATAAACACATCAAATACCTGCAGCAAATTTGATATCCTTTCCGAAAAGAAAATTAAAATTATAACTTCTTGAAAAATCTTTAATGCTTTATTAGCAAAGCCTTAGAAGCCTGGACCACGTATCATAGCGTACAACGCAACTAAAAATCTCAACAATAGTCAATTCTAAAAATCACTAAACAAAGTCAAAATCTTCGACAATTTGTAAATAGCAAAATTCCAAAATAATTTCAATAATTTTCTAAAAAACACAGCATAGTTTTGCGCAACTGTCAATAACATAAAATGTCCAGAAATAAAATATTATTTATATTTATTTGAGCAGTATATTTATCTCCAACTAATTAATTAACCTTCACAAACACCATCTTGTTTAAGGTGTTTTCTCATAAATCACAAATTCCTCATTCTTCGGTTAGATTATGTCTCTTGCAGAACAAGTTTCAACATGTAGTACAGGTAACTGGCTCGGTTTCGCTTTCATATTGAACTGATCTCTTCCATTATTTGTCTTGGTTTTAATCTCTACTTCGTTCTCAAATTTACCTTTTACATTTTCGAGTAATATTTCTACTCAGCTACTTGATAATTCGATGGATATCGTTCTTTAGTGTCCTCCTTGGTCCACGTAAAATGTCGAATTCAGCGATCTAGTGCTAAACATTTTACTGATAAATTTATTTTTATAAATGTAATGTTATCAGTCACACGATTGAATTTGAATGAGCCGTTATAGAACGGAATCTGAATTTTTTTTCTTTTCTCGTTAGTTATGTATAAATAAGATGCCGGCTTTACATAATATTTGGATTGTGGACTTCCAGCTTTTGTTGAAGTTAAACGACTCCTCCCAACAAACAAATATAACGAACTAGAGGTCTAATCGAGACAACACGGTGCTTGTATTAGTCGATCAGCAGGTAATAATTATGGCTTTCTATAAAGTTTTGCTATGTATGATCCTAACTGCGCTCTGTATCTATTTCGCATTTTCAGAAAAACGATGGGCAAATCGTTTATCTAATTAGATACTCCACTGAAAGGTAATGCAGCCTTGAGCACTCTGTGCATTCTCTCAACCATCCAATTAGAACTGAGAATATATGATCATATGTATCCTAATTCTATCCCGATAGTATTCAATGATCTGATAAAGAATTCAGACATAAATTAGTTACCACGATCACTAGTTACCCTTACCGGCACATCATATCGTGACACCCAATTATGCAAGAGCATAAGTCGGACTTTATGAGCTTTCATTTCTTCCCTGATTGCCACTTCAAACTAACGACTGAAACGATCAACCATCATTAGTTAATACCTCTGGTCAGACATTTATTGCGTTTCTATTATATCAGTATATACATACATGAAACGACCCGCTGTTATACCAAACATTTTAAATTCAGTTTTAGTATGAAGTCAAGCTTTGCAAATTTGACACTGAACACATCTACTTACCCAAGCACTTGTCTTTAGAAATCTTAGGCCAAACATGTTTATCAATGACCATCCCGATATTTCACTTAATGGACGGATGACCAACTTCATGCTGTTGTTGAGTTATCTTAGGCCTGAATTCTAACGGTACATAGGTTCTAGGTTTGGTAACCACTCATCTTCAAATTTCTTTTGTGTATAAGCGGACTTCTTTGCTGCTAAATGATCGAAAGATGCTGAGCAAAATTATTAGAAGACACAAAAGAGCATATGCATGACTTCGAACAAATCATTTACTCATCTAATATGCTTTGTCTTCTGAGATTTTCTGCCATAGCATTCTCTTTTTCTGAGATATGAATAATAGTTATATCAAATTCTGCGAGTCAGGTTATTTGTGAATTCACTCCTGAGAATAATTCAGCCTATTCGTCTATCCAACAATACGTATCGACGGTATATAGTCACTTATTATCGTAAACTGATGTCCAATACTCAAAATGCAGTATGGCAGAATAAACCGCTAGTACGTCCTTTCGATGTGTGTCATATCGCTTCTCACGATCGTGGATTTTTTGACAATACTATAATATCCGCTGAACTATATCATTATCAGTGTGACGTATCACTGCACCTATGCTTATATGGAAAATTGAGTTAACAGATCTTTGGCCCTCTGACATTTCTCCTTGTCGCCTTCGCAAAAATTAATAGTCAAGGACTTCTTGGTCGTGCTCCGTTCACAAACTGAATGCCAAGATCACGACCACAAAATTCCAGCTAAACCTGGTACACGAAGAAGGTTGTACCTCTTCAGCTCCAAAAATCTACGCAGTTGAAGTATAGTTCTTTGTCCCGACATATCTTTAATTGATTGGGACTTATCTTACAAGGTTTTGATTACATCCTGAGTAATGGGGTGTCCAAGACACTTAGCAACACAGCAACCAATCCTGCACTCCTTTAGCTTGACAACCAACCCTTAATTTTCCAGCTTAGATAACACGGTGTCCAAGTGCTCCTGGAGTTTCTTTCTTGATTGACTATTAAAAAAATGACGCCATAAAAATAAACACTAGCAAATTTACTTCTTTGTAAAACTTACATTCTCTGACTTGCGTTCTTCGAACCAAGAGCCATGCATGAAAATTCATGCGGTCCTGCCCAGGAAATAGCCCTGAAATGCTCTGTATAGATTTTGCCTCCATAGGTACTTGGAAGTACACTTTCTGCAGATCTAACGTAGTAAAACCTCATAATCCGTTATATCCTCGAGAAAAGAACTCTAGTTTTGTAGAGAATACGAATCTTCTCTCGTTACAGAGTTCAAATGACGATAATTACCATATAATCTGTACTGATCCGGTTTAGATTTTAAAACTATTACTATTTGAGATGCGAATTTAAAATTTGAAAGTCTACAATTCCTTCTTCGCTTAATCGTTTGAATTCTTTAATTTCAACCTGATGCTTATGTTATGGTAACATTTGAGCCTTGGGTGAACAGGGTAGTGGTTCCACCAACTCGATTTAGTGTTTTATGGATGTCGTCAAACCACACCGTTAAGCATTGAAAGGAAGAAACACAACCAGATAACTTCCACTAAGTCGTGGGCGAAGACAGGTGTGCGTAGTCTCACGGACCTAATTATTGGGGTCCCAGTCTCACAACCCCAGTGCAGTAAGATATACTAACACTAAGGTGGACATTTCGGTACATGGTACCAACTCGATGATTGTTACGAACACAAAGGAACTAAAGACATGCTTAATTACAACTAAACTGAGAGTTACAAATACATCTGATCCAATTTAACACAAGCACACCCATAGAATCTGGCATTGGTTGATATCGTTAATGAAAATTAGCTGTGATCATAACATTAAAATGGAAAACCTTGTTCCAACGTCATTTTCAGACAATCAGCTAATTGAAGGCTTAAAGAAGAAGAGATAAGTGAGAACCCATCAAGTGAGGCCAAAAATTACATAATAGAAAATGTAAAAAATTCAAGATTTTACCGACCTATGAGTGCTATCAATTGCCCCGCACAACAAAAATGCGGTCAAATCCACAACAAGAAGAACAACACTGCGCAACAGAATGCATCTTTTAAACTGAGAGTTACAAATACATCGGATCCCACTTAAAACAAGCACATCTATAGACTCTGGCATTGGTTGATATCATTAATGATAATTCGCTCTGATCATAACATTAAAATTTATGGAATTCATATAGTGATTTGGCAGAGAAGAAATAAATATCCAATTATGTTTTACGTGTTGAAATTCGAGTAAAAATATAATTCTTGCAAGATAAAAAGTAAATACCAATGTTAACATAAGCAAATTTTATAATCGCCAGTAAGCCTGCGTATTGTGCTTACTGCAGACATTTTATTATGTGCCTTATCATCGACATATATAAACTAGATAGAAAAATTGACCAGTCAAACCTACACACCGTGAAAAATATGCGTCTCACACATTATATCCTCTGTTCATGTTGACTTTGGTTTATCCGTCAAATCTTGTCTGTCGGAATCTTATGTTTTCCAGATGTTATTAAACTAAAATTTATAATTTGTAGTAAATGGCATATATATTAGTAAAAAACATGTCAGTTCTATTATAATACATGAATATTAAAAAGAAAATTTGACCTACAGAATATTTAACATCAGATCTAGAGTAGATACTTTTTCATTTTTAAAAACAAATTTGAAAATATTTCCCTTAAGCATTGACGATTGCAATGCCTAATAATACGGCTTTAAATTTATAATCAGTTTTATTTGTTTTTATGCGCTACAAATATTATGAAAATTTATCAAACAGATGAACCAAATCAAAGTATCTTTAATTTAGTCAAAATATTGGCGTTAATTTTTTCTATATCGTTACAATTAATCTTTAGCATTGACAAGAACTACCGATAAATCACTTTTACAAAGTTTGAATATATCCATTACTTCAGTATTTTCAAATATATCCCAAATTTAAGGAATATTTTACAGATTATAATATTGACGGTTTTCAGTTTACGCTGCATTGTACAAACACGTTTAGCTTATAATATTAGAAAATAATATTGCTCTGTTAAGGAAGACACTGGACATTATTAGAAAATATTATTGCTCTGTTTAGGAAGACACTGGACAACTTGTTTAAATAAGACTTTACAATTTCAAATTCAAACAAGATTTTCAATACTTATGCCTTCCAATTTAAAATTCTAAAGAAAATTTTAAAAATACATACATCGTGGATGCTTATCCTTGAATAATGTCGCTTTCCATTATTTTGTAAATTTGGTTTTTTTCATAGTAAAACTGTCTTTTATATACGTTTCTTGGATATCACGCATGACAGTTTACTGCGGATGTTATTTATTAATTTATATTAAAATTATGTAAAATACTTAGCTCGTTTTACTTTTGAAAGCGAAATAATGAATTCAAACAAAACGTATATTAAATCGACTGAAGTATAAACGCCCTCACTGAAAATACTTCGAAAAATTTCCTTCTAAGTACGATCTGAATGTGACCTAATTTGATTCGATTGAATTTGACCCATTTATGTACCTTAACACAAAAGACTCTGTAACGCGCGCGGTTTGATATGGCTCCGATTTTGTCGCATTCCGATATTGAAAAAATTGTTATGGATCTTCAGAACTCCATGAAAGTGTTGAAGGATGAAAACAACTATTTAAAAAATGAGATGTCCATATTGAAGAATGATGCAGTTGTGAATGCAATGAAATTGGAGCAAGCGGTGAAAAATAATGAAACATTAAGCGCGCGTATAGTTGAACTGAATGAGACATTACTTGTGAAGTTAGACAAGTTACAGACTGATGTTCAACCATGGATTGAATTGGCCGATATAACAGTGGAAGGCGATACGCTAGTTAAAAATAAATCATCTGGTGAAGAAATGCTAAATATATTAGCGAATGAAGTTTCAGCACGTAATAGCAAACAGGATCAAATAGTTTTATTTAATCTAGATGAAAATGCCGATGTGAAAGACGTCGAGAAATTAAATACTTTAATAAAAGAAGAGACGCATGCAGATATTGCTAAATGCTATAGGGTGGGGAAACGAGCTGATCGTCCAAGGCCAGTAATTGTAAAATTATCAAAAAGGCCAACAAATATGCAAATAGAGTCTATCAATAAAAAGAAAGATGAGAATTTGAGTTTTCACAGCATATTTATTGGACGGGACAAAACGTTCCTCCAACGGAAGTTGGCAAAAGTAAAAAAGTTAAAGAACAATCAGGAACGGAAGCCGCCAACGTCTGATCAAGCTGTTAAACGGAATCAATCGAGTGAGACTGCAACATCAAAAAACGATGTATCGTTACTAAATGTTGTGGACAGAGGGGGGAGAGGAAGCATGGCCTCGAGGCCCGGGAAAAGAATAGTAAAGAAGCCAACAAGGTTGAATCAGTAAAAGTCGACACTTGTTTAGATAAGTCGCTTTCTACATTTACTCTATTTTATGCTAACTTTCGAAGTGTTAAGAATAAGAACTTTTTACTGTGTAATTTTATAATAAGTAACGATTTCGATTTTATAATATTATCTGAAACCTGGCTTAACAAGGATATTAAAAACCATGAATTTGATATTCCTCACTATTCTTTATTCAGAAAGGACAGATCGCTGGATAAAAGAGGTGGAGGAGTACTCATTTATAGTAAATCTGTATTTAAGGCGAAAATTTTACATACTAGTGATGATAATGCTATCATTGATTTCTTATCTATACAATTTGATAATCTGATCTTAACAGCGGTTTACAGACCGCCGTATGCTACTTTATTTGATGATCAAACATTTACCAATTCTTTTCAATCTATCTTTGACTGCCATGGCTATAATGTAGTGGTAGGTGACTTTAATAAGTTACAGGACTGTGAAATAACCAATTTTTTTCTAACCATGATCTCAAGCAGATTATAAATGAATCAACTAGAGGTTCGCAATGCTTAGATCATGTATACTTAGAAATTGAAATGGTGAAATCGCACAGTTATGATGTTGTCAATTATTTCAAAGAATTGGACCACAAACAAATTATTTTACAATGGAACATCTTGAGTGGCATAACACAGAAACTAAGTTTTGAAAATGCACACGTGCACTGTTCCAGAATCAACTGGAATTTTTTAGAGAATTAAGCATACTGATTGATTATGAGAGTTTTTATTTCTTGAATACTGATGAATTTGTTTCTTCTGTTTCATCGTTATTATCTGTTTTATTTCAGGCATCTACGTTTACGGACATTATACCGAAACGAATTAATAGGAAATTGTGTAAACTAAGAATTAAACGAGATAATATAATAAAGTGTAGTCTTATTAATAGTATTAAACAAATGAGGTTAGATTCCATTGATAACGAAATTAATTCATCACTGCTAATAATTCGTCAAAGATCAGAACGAATTATTTTGGCCAAAATGAAGAGTAATCCTAGATTAGGATTCAAACTCCTCACAGATTACAGTAAATACAAGGAAAAGTTAAAGCTTATACTACCTGTGGATAAAACTGAGTATGGATTTCTCTGTGAATTGGAGGAAGTATTTGGCAATTTGATATGCAATCCACAGAATGAAAGAAATTTTATAGAACTATCTGATCCTTTGGGAGGCCAGGAACCAGGACTTGTTATTGACAGTGATGAATTGATAAAATTGATGTTAAAAATCAAATCAAAAAAACAAAAAGATCACCTTGGTATTTCGATTGATAATCTGATTCAATTACCCTTAACATTTAGGAATGTGCTCTGCAACTTTATAAATAGAATTTTGAAGAATGGGAAATTACCAATCGATATATTAACGATAGTAGCTAAGCCGTTGCCAAAAGTTAGTAAGCCAACGTGCGCCAGTGATTATAGATTAATCTCTATTATCCCTTCGTTTTTGAAGATAATAGAACGATTGATACTAGATCATTTAGAACGTATGTTACCGGCTGATTTTGACTTATGTCAACATGGCTTTACGAAAGGTAGATCGACAACTACTAATATGCTTTCCATGTGGAAACATGTAATCACATTAGACGAGAATAAGTTAGATGCATTAATTGTATTTATAGATATCTCAAAAGCTTTTGACTCTATATCTTTTGATGCTATTTTGAATGCGATTAGTTTGTTGAATATTGATCCGAATATTTTTAGATTACTTAAATACTATCTATATAATCGACGAATGAGTATTCAAGTAAACGATTTGATATCAAAATCGAAACGAGTAACGAGTGGAGTTCCACAGGGATCAAGCTTGGGGCCAATTTTATTTAAAATTGTATTAGCAAATTTGGAAACTAAGATCCTTAACGGTCGAGTTTGCAAATTCGCTGATGATTTAAAAATAATCTTCCCAATTGATCCAAAGAATGTCGAATTCTCCAAAAATAATGTGACATTAGATTTGTATGATTTGAGTAAATATTTGATTACACTAGGGCTGAGAATAAACAATAAAAAGACGAAAGCTTTAAAAATAGGGAACAGAACAAACTTTCATTATGTTTATTTTCATGATGCTGTTATTAATGATGTGTTTGAGATTAAACTTATGCAAGAAATTGTAACGACACAAATCAATCGGTGACATATTGCGTAAATAAAATTCAAATCTATTTACGTTGCACCAATGAGAAAAAAGCAAATTGCCGTTTAACCACGTTAAACGACGTTTAACCAATAGTATGCAAGCACACATTGCATGCTATTTAAGCACGGTAATTTACCATGCAAGTCAGTTGTGGCATTTGCATTCTACCTGCTTCGCGTATTTGCTCGATCGGCTGTCAGCGCATATTGCACTTTACCGGTTGTCAATCCCTACTCGTCTTGATGCGAGATACCAGAGAGACGAGCCAATTGAGTGCAGGACCTGCATGACACCATACACAACGCGATCACAGCTCAACCACGGGAGCCAAAACTCAACCAGAGTCCACCCAAGGCTCTAGGACATCTTCACTTCGGAAGACTTCAAGCGAACGTATTACCTGGCCCTCTTAAGGGCCCCCATATCAGCAACTAATCTCTATTCAGAGCACCTTAACCGAGTTTGTAACGTCGTACGGCATTTACTTGAAGCCGGGGCGTTTACAAAATTGGCGACCGCGCCAGGATAGTGATTATTGTTCTGATTTTTTTGGTATAAATAAAATTGACTTCCTTTTTCATTTATTTGGGATAAATCGTGGTCATCTGTTGAATTTTTTGGGTATATATATATATATATTCGTGGTGTGTATTGGAGGATATAATAATAGATTGACATTTGTGTTTTCTTTACCGTGATTGTAAAAATCTATTTGGGATAAATCGACTAACATTCGCGTTTTCTTTACACCCTGATCCTGGCTTTTCTAAAATTTTGTTGGGTATATATTCGTGAATTTGTGGTGTGAGCATTCAAAGGCTAACGAGGCCTCTGTTCGTCTTCCCTAAAGGAAAATTTCAAATTTTGGAAGCAGTGTGTTATTCTTGCTGTTGAAAATAATAATTCATTGGCACAGGCCCGGGCCCTTGTTTGTCTTCCCTACGGGACAATTTCAATTTTTGGAAGGAGTGACGCTGTTCTGTGTTGAAATAATAATACATTGTCATCAAAGGCCATCGGGGCCTCTGTTCGTTTTTTCCTTTTGTACTGGACAATATCAAGCAACAGTGGAAGCTGTTTGTGGGTAAGCGTTTCGTTATATATTTATACATTTATATATACATTTTCATATTGCTTATAAATTTATGCTTTTAAGATCCCGTAAGATTGTTAAAATGTCAGGTCCAATTTTAGATATTGATGTTCCTGTTTGGGATGGAGATAGTGAGCTATTCTTTATGCGCGTAGACTCCGCTTTCTCCCCGTTTCCTGATTATGACAGTCATCAAAAACTGTCAAAGGTTTTTGCTAAACTACCTTCTGAATTGCAGCGACGGATTTATCCTAAGCTTGAGGCCATTAGGAAGCTACCTAATCCCATTTTTGGCCTACAAAACGAGGTAGAATCCTTGCTTGGACCCACTGAAACTGAGCAGATAATAAACAAATATGCGCAGTTAGATATGCCAAATCTTGGCCCCATAGAAATACTGAGGGAATTACGGAAACGTTGGTATAAAACCAACATTTCTGACCATGAGGCTAAGGTTGTTTTTATTAACAATCTTCCCCAAACATTAAAACTCTTTGCCAGACAGCTCCCCAACACTCTCTCTATAGATGACTTATCTGAGAGATGTGAGTTAGAATATAGGGTTTTGGAACCCAAAGTGAATCCATCACCCTTTTCTTCACCCCCGCAAGATGATAGAATCTCCTCCTTAGAGAGAACAGTGGCGAACATGGCCAAACTTCTAGAAGGACTGGCCATTACCAAATCGGAGATAAATCATGTGAATGCTCGACCAAAATTCGTTTCCAAGTCAAATTATAATGGTAGGCGGCGATCGAGATCTCCGCAATCATTTAATAAATATGCCCCAAAGAACTGGTGTTATAACCACCAGAAGTTTTTTATGCTTGCCAAGTTTGTCTTTGTCGTTCCGAAGAATTTCCGAATGAGTGCCAATTTCCACAGCTGACGGAAAGGACAACAGACCGCAGGTACAAGGGTGCATCAGCATCGGGAAACGTCTGGCGCAGGAAGTAGAAGACCGTACTTTCTGCACATCAACAGCATCAACGGCGCGACAGGGAAGAAGCCAACTACAATCCGACATCCCTGTCGACTCTTTTCGTCCACGACGAATTTTTCACATAGAGAACCGAACAGACAATGCCGGTTGCAATCACCAGCCTACTTGTTTGCATGACCCGGCCAAACAGCCAAACGAACTTCTGCACCTTCTTGATTTCAAAACTGGCGAAGAGTACATCGTAGACACAGGTGCGGCAGTCTCAGTTCTCAAAGGTGATTCAATGGCCGAGATGTCGCTAGGCGTTCTTCTCGCAACAGCTACAGGCGAGCCCATACCAACTTATGGCTGCCAATACCGCACACTCAACATAGGTCTACGACGTGAATTTTCCCACAACTTCATCATTGCCAAGGTCTCACATAATATAATAGGCCTTGATTTCCTTCTAAAATTTCGGCTCATTGTTGATCTTGCCAATCAAAAGATCATCGACCCTTCCACCGGACTTGAACAAAGCTTTTGGACACTTGCCTCCGAGCGTTTGGAGTTACAGGTCATTCAGCCAACCCCAGTGCATCATTCAGCAGAGATATCAGCAGCTCTTCGAAAATACAAATCGCTTTTTGATCTTAACAAATCCGATCTGCGAGTCTCCAACACGATGCATCATATCGTCACAGAAGGACAACCTATTGCACTAAAGAAGCGACCACTGGCTCCTGCTAAGCTGAAAGCTGCCCAAGAAGAATTCTCAAGGCTTTTGGAAGAGGGAATCATCAGACCATCGAAAAGTTCATGGGCGTCACCACTGCACTTAGTCTCAAAATCAAACGGATCGTACAGAGCCTGTGGAGACTACCGTAAGCTAAATTCAGTGACAAAATC
>JAQBSW010003885.1:0-76390 GCA_029291075.1 Eudiplozoon nipponicum | reverse complement strand
GTCCGGTCCGCGTCAAAATCCTAATATTATTGTTACTGCATTTATAATTTATTGCATTTACAGCGTGCATTTACCCAAAATGTTCTGTTCAATAACAGAAATTGTGCATCAACCGTTAATGGGTGAGGCCGGTACTCGTCCAAATCCTAATATAATTGTTCAATAACAGAAATTTTGCACCAACCGATAAAGGGTGAGTCCGGTCCGCATCAAAATCCTAATATAATTTTCACTGCATTTCTAGTTCATTGCATTTACAGCGTGCATTTACCCAAAATGTTCTGTTCAATAACATAAATTGTGCATCAATCGTTAATGGGTGAGGTCGGTACTCGTCAAAATCCTAAAATAATTGTTAGTGCAGTTCAAGTCTGCGGCATTTACTGCGTGCATTTACCCAAAATTTTCTGTTAAATAACAGAAATTGTGCACCAACCGATAAAAGGTGAGTCCGGTCTGCGTCAAAATCCTAGTATAATTGTTACTGCATTTTTAGTTTATGGCATTAACAGCGTGCATTTACCCAAAATGTTCTGTTCAATAACAGAAATTGTGCACCAACGATAAAGGGTTTGTCCGGTCCGCGTCAAAGTCCTAATATAATTTTTACTGCATTTCTAGTCTACGGCATTTACAGCGTGCATTTACCCAAAATGATATGTTCAATAACAGAAATTGTGCACAAACCGATAAATAGTGAGTCCGGTCCGCGTCAAAATCCTAATAAAATTCTTACTGCATTTGTGGTCTATGGCATTTACAGCGTGCATTTACCCAAAATGTTCTGTTCAATAACAGAAATTGTACACCAACCGATAAAGGGTGAGTCCGGTCCGCGTCAAAATCCGAATATAATTGTTACTGCATTTGTAGTCTATGGCATTTACAGCGTGCATTTACCCAAAATGTTCTGTTCAATAACAGAAAATGTGCACCAACCGATAAAGGGTGATTCCGGTCCGCGTCAAAATCATTATATAATTTTTAATGCATTTCTAGTCTACGGAATTTACAGCGTGCATTTACCAAAAATGATCTGTTAAATAACAGAAATTGTGCACAAACCGAAAGAGGGTGAGTCCGGTCCCCGTCAAAATCCTAATATAATTGTTACTGCATTTGTAATCTATGGCAATTACAGCGTGCATTTACCCAAAATGTTCTGTTCAATAACAGAAATTGAGCACCAACCGATAAAGGGTGAGTCCGGTCCGCGCCAAAATCCAAATATAATTGTTACTACATTTCTAGTCTGCGGCATTTACTGCGTGCATTTACCCAAAATGTTCTGTTCAATAATAGAAATTGTGCACCAACCGATAAAGGGTGAGTCCGCTCCGCGTCAAAATCCTAATATAATTGTAACTGCATTTGTAATCCATGGCATTTACAGCGTGCATTTACCCAAAATGTTCTGTACAATAACAGAAATTGTGCACGAACCGATAAAGGGTGACTCCGGTCCGCGTCAAAATTCTAATATAATTGTTACTGCATTTGTAGTCTATGGCATTTACAGCGTGCATTTACGCAAAATATTCTGTACATTAACAGAAATTGTGCACCAACCGATAAAGAGGAGTCCGGTCCGCGTCTAAATCCTAATATAATTGTTACTGCATTTCTAGTCTATGGCATTTACAGCGTGCATTTACCCAAAATGTTCTGTTCAATAACAGAAATTTTGCACCAACCTATAATGGGTGAGTCCGGTCCGCGTCAAAATCCTAATATAATTGTTACTGAATTTCTAGTCTACAGCATTTACAACGTGCATTTTCCCAAAATGATCTGTTCAATAACAGAATTTGTGCACCAACCGATAAAGGGTGAGTCCAGTCCGCGTCAAAATCCTAATATAATTCTTACTGCATTTGTAATCTATGGCATTTACAGCGGGCCTTTACACAAAATGTTCTGTTCAATAACAAAAATTTTGCACCAACCGTTAAAGGGTGAGTCCGGTCCGCGCCAAAATCCTAATATAATTCTTAATGCATTTGTAGTCTGCGGCATTTGCTGCGCGCATTTACCCAAAATGTTCTGTTCATAAGAGAAATTGTGCACCTACCGACAAAGGGTGAGTCCGGTCCGCGTCAAAATCCTGATATAATTGTTATTGCATTTCTTGTCCATGGCATTTACAGCGTGCATTTACCCAAAATGTTCTGTTCAATAATAGAAATTGTGCACCAACAGATAAAGGGTGATTCCGTTCCGCGTCAAAATCCTAGTATAATTGTTACTGCATTTGTAGTCTATGGCATTTACAGCGTGCATTTACCGAAAATGTTCTGTTCAATAACAGAAATTGTGCACCAACCGATAAAGGGTGAGTCCGGTCCGCGCCAAAATCCAAATATAATTGTTACTGCATTTCTAGTCTGCGGCATTTACTGCGTGCATTTACCCAAAATGTTCTGTTCAATAACAGAAATTGTGCACCAACCGATAAAGGGTGAGTCCGCTCCGCGTCAAAATCCTAATATAATTGTTACTGCATTTGTAGTCCATGGCATTTACAGCGTGCATTTACCCAAAATGTTCTGTTCAATAACAGAAATTGTGCACCAACCGATAAAGGGTGAGTCCGGTCCGCGTCAAAATCCTAATATAATTGTTACTGCATTTGTGGTCTATGGCATTTACAGCGTGCATTTACCCAAAATGTTCTGTTCAATAACAGAAATTGTGCACCAACCGATAAAGGGTGAGTCCGGTCCGCGTCAAAATCCTAATATAATTGTTACTGCATTTGTAGTCTATGGCATTTACAGCGTGCATTTACCCAAAATGTTCTGTTCAATAACAGAAATTGTGCACCAACCGATAAAGGGTGAGTCCGGTCCGCGTCAAAATCCTAATATAATTTTTACTGCATTTCTAGTCTACGGCATTTACAGCGTGCATTTACCCAAAATGATCTGTTCAATAACAGAAATTGTGCACAAACCGATAAAGGGTGAGTCCGGTCCGCGTCAAAATCCTAATATAATTTTTACTGCATTTGTAGTCTATGGCATTTACAGCGTGCATTTACCCAAAATGTTCTGTTCAATAACAGAAATTGTGCACCAACCGATAAAGGGTGAGTCCGGTCCGCGTCAAAATCCAAATATAATTGTTACTGCATTTCTAGTCTGCGGCATTTACAGCGTGCATTTACCCAAAATGTTCTGTTCAATAACAGAAATTGTGCACCAACCGATAAAGGGTGAGTCCGGTCCGCGTCAAAATCCTAATATAATTGTTTCTTCATTTCTAGTCTGCGGCATTTACAGCGTGCATTTACCCAAAATGTTCTGTTCAATAACAGAAATTGTGCACCAACCGATAAAGGGTGAGTCCGGTCCGCGTCAAAATCCTAATATAATTGTTACTGCATTTCTAGTCTACGGCATTTACAGCGTGCATTTACCCAAAATGTTCTGTTCAATAACAGAAATTGTGCACCAACCGATAAAGGGTGAGTCCAGTCCGCGTCAAAATCCTAATATAATTCTTACTGCATTTGTAGTCTATGGCAATTACAGCGTGCATTTAACCAAAATGTTCTGTTCAATAAGAGAAATTGTGCACCAACCGATAAAGGGTGAGTCCGCTCCGCGTCAAAATCCTAATATAATTGTTACTGCATTTGTAATCCATGGCATTTACAGCGTGCATTTACCCAAAATGTTCTGTACAATAACAGAAATTGTGCACCAACCGATAAAGGGTGACTCCGGTCCGCGTCAAAATTCTAATATAATTGTTACTGCATTTGTAGTCTATGGCATTTACAGCGTGCATTTACGCAAAATATTCTGTACATTATCAGAAATTGTGCACAAACCGATAAAGATGAGACCGGTCCGCGTCTAAATCCTAATATAATTGTTACTGCATTTCTAGTCTATGGCATTTACAGCGTGCATTTACCCAAAATGTTCTGTTCAATAACAGAAATTTTGCACCAACCTATAATGGGTGAGTCCGGTCCGCGTCAAAATCCTAATATAATTGTTACTGAATTTCTAGTCTACAGCATTTACAACGTGCATTTTCCCAAAATGATCTGTTCAATAACAGAATTTGTGCACCAACCGATAAAGGGTGAGTCCAGTCCGCGTCAAAATCCTAATATAATTCTTACTGCATTTGTAATCTATGGCATTTACAGCGGGCCTTTACACAAAATGTTCTGTTCAATAACAAAAATTTTGCACCAACCGTTAAAGGGTGAGTCCGGTCCGCGCCAAAATCCAAATATAATTGTTACTACATTTCTAGTCTGCGGCATTTACTGCGTGCATTTACCCAAAATGTTCTGTTAAATAACAGAAATTGTGCACCAACCGATAAAGGGTGAGTCCAGTCCGCGTCAAAATCCTAATATAATTCTTACTGCATTTGTAGTCTGCGGCATTTGCTGCGCGCATTTACCCAAAATGTTCTGTTCATAAGAGAAATTGTGCACCTACCGACAAAGGGTGAGTCCGGTCCGCGTCAAAATCCTGATATAATTGTTATTGCATTTCTTGTCCATGGCATTTACTGCGTGCAATTACACAAAATGTTCTGTTCAATAATAGAAATTGTGCACCAACAGATAAAGGGTGATTCCGTTCCGCGTCAAAATCCTAGTATAATTGTTACTGCATTTGTAGTCTATGGCATTTACAGCGTGCATTTACCGAAAATGTTCTGTTCAATAACAGAAATTGTGCACCAACCGATAAAGGGTGAGTCCGGTCCGCGCCAAAATCCTAATATAATTTTTACTGCATTTCTAGTCTATGGCATATACAGCGTGCAGTTACCCAAAATGTTCTGTTCAATAAGAATAATTGTGCACATAGCGAAAAAGGGTGATTCCGGTTGTCGCCAAAATCCTAATTTATTTGATTCTGCATTGTAGTTTAAGGAAATTCCAGCGTGCATTTCCCCAAAATGTTCCGTTCAATAACAGAAATTGTGCAGCAACCGATAAAGGGTGATTCCGGTCCGCGTCAAAATCCTATTATAATTGTTACTGCATTTGTACTCTATGGCATTTACCCAAAATGTTCTCTTCAATAACAGAAATTGTGCACCAAGCGATAAAGGGTGATTCCGGTCCGCGCCAAAATCCTAATATATTTGTTTCTGCATTTGTAGTTTATGGAAATTACAGCGTGCATTTCCCCAAAATGTTCCGTTCAATAACAGAAATTGTGCAGCAACCGATAAAGGGTGATTCCGGTCCGCGTCAAAATCCTATTATAATTGTTACTGCATTTGTACTCTATGGCATTTACTGCGTGCACTTACCCAAAATGTTCTGTTCAATAAGAGAAATAGTGCACAAAGCGATAAAGGGTGAGGCCGGTCCGCGTCAAAATCCTAATATAATTGTTTCTGCATTTGTAGTCTATGGCATTTACAGCGTGCATTTACCGAAAATTTTCTGTTCAATAACAGAAATTTTGCACCAACCGATAAAGGGTGAATCCGGTCCGCTACAAA
Organism: Eudiplozoon nipponicum; assembly: GCA_029291075.1. Lineage (NCBI taxonomy): Eukaryota > Metazoa > Platyhelminthes > Monogenea > Mazocraeidea > Diplozoidae > Eudiplozoon > Eudiplozoon nipponicum. The sequence continues at coordinate 70,903 of JAQBSW010003885.1, read as the reverse complement.
ATCTTAATATAATTGTTAGTGCATTTGTAGTTTATGGCATTTTCAGCGTGCATTTACCCAAAATGTTCTTTTCAATAACAGAAATTGTGCACCAACCAATAAATGGTGAGTCCGTTCCGCGTCAAAATCCTAATATAAATGTTACTGCATTTCTAGTCTATGGCATTTACCCAAAATGTTCTTTTCAATAACAGAAATTGTGCACCAAGCTATAAAGGGTGAGTCCGGTCCGCGTCAAAATCCTAATATAATTGTTACTGGACTTATAGTCTATGGCATTTACAGCGTGTATTCACTCAAAATATTCGCTTCAATAACAGAAATTGTGCACCAAGCGATAAAGGGTGAGTCCGGTCCGCGTCAAAATCATATTATAATTGTTTCTGCATTTGTAGTCTATGGCATCTACAGCGTGCATTTACACAAAATGTTCTGTTCAATAACAGAAATTGTGCACCAACCGATAAAGGGTGAGTCCGGTCCGCATCAAAATCCTTATATAATTCATACTGCATTTCGAGTCTATGGCATTTATAGCGTGCATTTATCCAAAATGTTCTGTTCAATAACAGAAATTGTGCACCAACCGATAAAGGGTGAGTCCGGTCCGCGTCAAAATCCTAATATATTTGATTCTGCATTTGTAGTTTATGGAAATTACAGCGTGCATTTCCCCAAAATGTTCTGTTCAGTAACAGAAATTGTGCACCAACCAATAAATGGTGAGTTCGCCCCGCGTCAAAATCCTAATATTATTGTTACTGCATTTCTTGTCTATGGCATTTACCCAAAATGTTCTGTTCAATAACAGAAATTGTGCACCAAGCGATAAAGGGTGATTCCGGACCGCGCCAAAATCCTAATATATTTGTTTCTGCATTTGGAGTTTATGGACATTACAGCGTGCATTTCCACAAAATGTTCCGTTCAATAACAGAAATTGTGCAGCAACTGATAAAGGGTGATTCCGGTCCGCGTCAAAATCCTAATATAATTGTTACTGCATTTGTAGTCTATGGAATTTACAGCGTGCATTTACCGAAAATGTTCTGTTCAATAAAAGAATTTTTGCACCAACCGAAAAAGGGTGATTCCCGTCCGCCTCAAAATCTTAATATAATTGTTACTGAAAATTTTCTGTTCAATAACAGAAATTGTGCACCAACCGATAGAGGGTGAGTCCGGTCCGCGTCAAAATCCTAATATAATTGTTACTGCATTTCTAGTTTATTGCAATTACAGCCTGCATTTACCCAAAATGTTCTTTTCAATAAGAGAAATTGTGCATCAATCCTTAATGGGTGAGTCCGGTACTGGTCAAAATCCTAATATAATTGTTAGTGCATTTGTAGTTTATGGAAATTACAGCGTGCATTTCCCCAAAATGTTCTGTTCAATAACAGAAATTTCGCACCAACCGAAAAAGGGTGAGTCCGGTCCGCATCAAAATCTTAATAAAATTGTTAGTGCATTTGTAGTCTATGGCATTTTCAGCGTGCATTTACCTAAAATGTTCTGTTCAATAACAGAAATTGTGCAATAACCGTTAAATTGTGAGGCCGGTGATCGTCAAAATCTTAATAATATTGTTACTGGACTTCTAGTCTATGTCATTTACTGCGTGCATTCACTCAAAATGTTCTTTTCAATAACAGAAATTGTGCACCAAGCGATAAAGGGTGAGTCCGGTGCGCGTCAAAATCCTACTATAATTCTTACTGTATTTGTAGTCTATGGCAATTACAACGTGCATTTACCCAAAAAGTTCTGTTCAATAACAGAAATTGTGCACCAACCGATAAAGAGTGAGTCCGGTCCGCGCAAAATCCTAATATAATTGTTACTGTATTTGTAGTCTATGGCATTTACAGCGTCCATTTACACAAAATGTTCTGTTCCATAACTCAAATTGTGCATCAACCGATACTGGATGAGGCCGGTCCTCGTCAAAATAGTAATATAATTGTTACAGTATTTATAGTCTACGTCATTTACAGTGTGCATTTACCCAAAATGTTCTGTTCAATAACAGAAATTGTGCACCAACCGATAAAGGGTGAGTCCGGTCCGCATCAAAATCCTAATATAATTGTTAGTGCATTTGTAGTCTATTGCATTTTCAGCGTGCATTTATCTAAAATGTTCTGTTCAATAACAGTTATTGTGCACCAACCGATAAAGGGTGATTCCGGTCCGCTTCAAAATCCTAATATAATTGTTACTGAATTTCTAGTCTATGGCATTTACCCAAAATGTTCTGTTCAATAACAGAAATTATGCACCAACCGATAAAAGGTGAGTCCGGTCCGCGTCAAAATCCTAGTATAATTGTTAATGGATTTGTAGTCTATGGCAATTACAGCGAGCATTTACCAAAAATATTCTGTTCAATAACAGAAATTGTGCACCAACCGATAAAGGGTGAGTCCGGTCCGCGTCAAAATCCTAATATAATTTTTACTGCATTTGTAGTCTATGGCAATTACAGCGTGCATTTACCCAAAATGTTCTGTTCAATAACAGAAATTGTGCACAAACCGATAAAGGGTGAGTCCGGTCCGCGTCAAAATCCTAATATAATTTCTACTGCATTTGTAGTCTATGGCAATTACAGCGTGCATTTACCCAAAATGTTCTGTTCAATAACGTAAATTGTGCACCAATCGATAAAGGGTGAGTCCATTCCGCGTCAAATTCCTAATATAATTGTTACTGCATTTCTAGTCTGCGGCATTTACTGCGTGCATTTACCCAAAATGTTCTGTTCAATAACAGAAATTGTGCAATAACCGTTAAAGTGTGAGGCCGGTGCTCGTCAAAATCCTAATATAATTGTTACTGGATTTCTAGTCTATGTCATTAACTGCGTGCATTCACTCAAAATGTTCTGTTCAATAACAGAAATTGTACACCAACCGATAAAGGGTGAGTCCGGTCCGTGTCAAAATCCTAAATTAATTGTTACTGTATTTGTAGTATATGGCATTTACAGCGTCCATTTACGCAAAATGTTCTGTTCAATAACTGAAATTGTGCATCAACCGTTAATGGGTGAGGCCGGTCCTCCTCAAAATGGTAATATAATTGTTACAGGATTTATAGTCTACGGCATTTACAGAGTGCATTTACCAAAAATGTTCTGTTCAATAACAGAAAATGTGCACCAACCGATAAAGGGTGAGTCCGGTCCGCATCAAAATCCGAATATAATTGTTTGTACATTTCTAATCTACGGCATTTACAGAGTGCATTTACTCAAAATTTTCTGTTCAATAGCAGAAATTGTGCACCAACCGATAAAGGGTGAGTCCGGTCCGCGTCAAAATCCTAATACATTTGATTCTGCATTTGTAGTTTATGGAAATTACAGCATGCATTTCCACAAAATGTTCTGTTCAGTAACAGAAATTTTGCACCAACCAATAAATGGTGAGTCCGCCCCGCGTCAAAATCCTAATATTATTGTTACTGCATTTCTTGTCTATGGCATTTACCCAAAATGTTCTGTTCAATAACAGAAATTGTGCACCAAGCGATAAAGGGTGATTCCGGACCGCGCCAAAATCCTAATATATTTGTTTCTGCATTTGTAGTTTATGGACATTACAGCGTGCATTTCCACAAAATGTTCCGTTCAATAACAGAAATTGTGCACCAACCGATAAAGGGTGAGTCCGGTCCGCATCAAAATCCTTATATAATTCATACTGCATTTCGAGTCTATGGCATTTATAGCGTGCATTTATCCAAAATGTTCTGTTCAATAACAGAAATTGTGCACCAACCGATAAAGGGTGAGTCCGGTCCGCGTCAAAATCCTAATATATTTGATTCTGCATTTGTAGTTTATGGAAATTACAGCGTGCATTTCCCCAAAATGTTCTGTTCAGTAACAGAAATTGTGCACCAACCAATAAATGGTGAGTTCGCCCCGCGTCAAAATCCTAATATTATTGTTACTGCATTTCTTGTCTATGGCATTTACCCAAAATGTTCTGTTCAATAACAGAAATTGTGCACCAAGCGATAAAGGGTGATTCCGGACCGCGCCAAAATCCTAATATATTTGTTTCTGCATTTGGAGTTTATGGACATTACAGCGTGCATTTCCACAAAATGTTCCGTTCAATAACAGAAATTGTGCAGCAACTGATAAAGGGTGATTCCGGTCCGCGTCAAAATCCTAATATAATTGTTACTGCATTTGTAGTCTATGGAATTTACAGCGTGCATTTACCGAAAATGTTCTGTTCAATAAAAGAATTTTTGCACCAACCGAAAAAGGGTGATTCCCGTCCGCCTCAAAATCTTAATATAATTGTTACTGAAAATTTTCTGTTCAATAACAGAAATTGTGCACCAACCGATAGAGGGTGAGTCCGGTCCGCGTCAAAATCCTAATATAATTGTTACTGCATTTCTAGTTTATGGCATTTACAGCCTGCATTTACCCAAAATGTTCTGTTCAATAAGAGAAATTGTGCATCAATCCTTAATGGGTGAGTCCGGTACTGGTCAAAATCCTAATATAATTGTTAGTGCATTTGTAGTTTATGGAAATTACAGCGTGCATTTCCCCAAAATGTTCTGTTCAATAACAGAAATTTCGCACCAACCGAAAAAGGGTGAGTCCGGTCCGCATCAAAATCTTAATAAAATTGTTAGTGCATTTGTAGTCTATGGCATTTTCACCGTGCATTAACCTAAAATGTTCTGTTCAATAACAGAAATTGTGCAATAACCGTTAAATTGTGAGGCCGGTGATCGTCAAAATCTTAATAATATTGTTACTGGACTTCTAGTCTATGTCATTTACTGCGTGCATTCACTCAAAATGTTCTCTTCAATAACAGAAATTGTACACCAAGCGGTAAAGGGTGAGTCCGGTGCGCGTCAAAATCCTACTATAATTCTTACTGTATTTGTAGTCTATGGCAATTACAACGTGCATTTACCCAAAAAGTTCTGTTCAATAACAGAAATTGTGCACCAACCGATAAAGAGTGAGTCCGGTCCGTGCGAAATCCTAATATAATTGTTACTCTATTTGTAGTCTATGGCATTTACAGCGTCCATTTACACAAAATGTTCTGTTCCATAACTCAAATTGTGCATCAACCGTTACTGGATGAGGCCGGTCCTCGTCAAAATAGTAATATAATTGTTACAGTATTTATAGTCTACGGCATTTACAGAGTGCATTTACCCAAAATGTTCTGTTCAATAACAGAAATTGTGCACCAACCGATAAAGGGTGAGTCCGGTCCGCATCAAAATCCTAATATAATTGTTAGTGCATTTGTAGTCTATTGCATTTTCAGCGTGCATTTACCCAAAATGTTCTGTTCAATAACAGAAATTGTGCACCAACCGATAAAGGGTGATTCCGGTCCGCTTCAAAATCCTAATATAATTGTTACTGAATTTCTAGTCTATGGCATTTACCCAAAATGTTCTGTTCAATAACAGAAATTATGCACCAACCGATAAAAGGTGAGTCCGGTCCGCGTCAAAATCCTAGTATAATTGTTAATGGATTTGTAGTCTATGGCAATTACAGCGAGCATTTACCAAAAATATTCTGTTCAATAACAGAAATTGTGCACCAACCGATAAAGGGTGAGTCCGGTCCGCGTCAAAATCCTAATATAATTTTTACTGCATTTGTAGTCTATGGCAATTACAGCGTGCATTTACCCAAAATGTTCTGTTCAATAACAGAAATTGTGCACAAACCGATAGCGGGTGAGTCCGGTCCGCGTCAAAATCCTAATATAATTTCTACTGCATTTGTAGTCTATGGCAATTACAGCGTGCATTTACCCAAAATGTTCTGTTCAATAACGTAAATTGTGCACCAATCGATAAAGGGTGAGTCCATTCCGCGTCAAATTCCTAATATAATTGTTACTGCATTTCTAGTCTGCGGCATTTACTGCGTGCATTTACCCAAAATGTTCTGTTCAATAACAGAAATTGTGCAATAACCGTTAAAGTGTGAGGCCGGTGCTCGTCAAAATCCTAATATAATTGTTACTGGATTTCTAGTCTATGTCATTTACTGCGTGCATTCACTCAAAATGTTCTGTTCAATAACAGAAATTGTACACCAACCGATAAAGGGTGAGTCCGGTCCGTGTCAAAATCCTAAATTAATTGTTACTGTATTTGTAGTATATGGCATTTACAGCGTCCATTTACGCAAAATGTTCTGTTCAATAACTGAAATTGTGCATCAACCGTTAATGGGTGAGGCCGGTCCTCCTCAAAATGGTAATATAATTGTTACAGGATTTATAGTCTACGGCATTTACAGAGTGCATTTACCAAAAATGTTCTGTTCAATAACAGAAAATGTGCACCAACCGATAAAGGGTGAGTCCGGTCCGCATCAAAATCCGAATGTAATTGTTTGTACATTTCTAATCTACGGCATTTACAGAGTGCATTTACTCAAAATTTTCTGTTCAATAACAGAAATTGTGCACCAACCGATAAAGGGTGAGTCCGGTCCGCGTCAAAATCCTAATACATTTGATTCTGCATTTGTAGTTTATGGAAATTACAGCATGCATTTCCACAAAATGTTCTGTTCAGTAACAGAAATTTTGCACCAACCAATAAATGGTGAGTCCAGTCCGCGTTAAAATCCTAATATATTTGATTCTGCATTTGTAGTTTATGGAAATTACAGCATGCATTTCCCCAAAATGTTCTGTTCAGTAACAGAAATTGTGCACCAACCAATAAATTGTGAGTCCAGTCCGCGTCAAAATCCGAATATAATTGTTACTGCATTTCTAGTCTATGGCATTTACCCAAAATGTTCTGTTCAATAACAGAAATTGTGCACTAAGCGATAAAGGGTGATTCCGGACCGCGCCAAAATCCTAATATATTTGTTTCTGCATTTGTAGTTTATGGAAATTACAGCGTGCATTTCCCCAAAATGTTCCGTTCAATAACAGAAATTGTGCAGCAACCGATAAAGGGTGATTCCGGTCCGCGTCAAAATCCTAATATAATTGTTACTGCATTTCTAGTCTATGGCATTTACAGCGTGTATTTACCCAAAATGTTCTGTTCAATAAGAGAAATTGTGCACAAAGCGATAAAGGGTGAGTCTGGTCCGCGTCAAAATCCTAATATAATTGTTACTGCATTTGTAGTCTATGGAATTTAGAGCGTGCATTTACCGAAAATGTTCTGTTAAATAAAAGAATTTTTGCACCAACCGAAAAAGGGTGATTCCCGTCCGCATCAAAATCTTAATATAATTGTTAGTGCATTTTTAGTTTATGGCATTTTCAAAGTGCATTTACCTAAAATGTTCATTTCAATAACAGAAATTGTCCACCAACCGATAATAGGTGATTCCGGGCCGCGCCAAAATCCTAATATATTTGATTCTGCATTTGTAGTTTATGGAAATTACAGCGTGCATTTCCCCAAAATGTTCTGTTCAATAACAGAAATTGTGCACCAACCAATAAATGGTGAGTCCTGTCCGCGTCAAAATCCTAATATAATTGTTACTGCATTTCTAGTCTATGGCATTTACCCAAAATGTTCTGTTCAATAACAGAAATTGTGCACCAAGCTATAAAGGGTGAGTCCGGTCCGCGTCAAAATCCTAATATAATTGTTACTGGACTTCTAGTCTATGGCATTTACAGCGTGCATACACTCAAAATGTTCTGTTCAATAACAGAAATTGTGCACCAACCGATAAAGGGTGAGTCCGGTCCGCATCAAAATCCTAATATAATTGTTAGTGCATTTCTAATCTACGGCATTTACAGTGTGCATTTACTCAAAATTTTCTGTTCAATAACAGAAATTGTGCACCAACCGATAGAGGGTGAGTCCGGTCCGCGTCAATATCCTAATTTAATTGTTGCTGCATTTGTAGTCTATGGCTGTTACAGCGTGCATTTACCCAAAAAGTTCTGTTCAGTAACAGAAATTGTGCTCCAACCGATAAAGAGTGAGTCCGGTCCACGTCAAAATCCTAATATAATTGTTACTCTATTTGTAGTCTATGGCATTTACAGCGTCCATTTATCCAAAATGTTCTGTTCAATAACAGAAATTGTGCATCAACAATTAATGGGTGAGGCCGGTACTGGTCAAAATCCTAATATAATTGTTAATGCATTTCTAGTCTGCGGCATTTTCTGCGTGCATTTACCCAAATTGTTCTGTTCAATAACAGAAATTGTGCACCAACCGATAAAGGGTGAGTCCGGTCCGCGTCAAAATCCTAATATAATTGTTACTGCATTTGTAGCCTATGGAATTTACAGCGTGCATTTAACCAAAATCTTCTGTTCAATAACAGAAATTGTGCACCAACCGATAAAGGGTGAGTCCGGTCCGCGTCAAAATTCTAATATAATTGTTACTGCATTTGTAGTCAATGGCATTTACACCGTGCATTTACCCAAAATGTTCTGTTCAATAACAGAAATTTTGCACCAACCGATAAAAGGTGAGTCCGGTCCACGTCAAAATCCTAGTATAATTGTTACTGCATTTTTAGTTTATGGCATTAACAGCGTGCATTTACCCAAAATGTTCTGTTCAATAACAGAAATTGTGCACCAACCGATAAAGGGTGTGTCCGGTCCGTGTCAAAATCCTAATAAAATTTTTACTGCATTTCTAGTCTACGGCATTAACAGCGTGCATTTACCCAAAATGATCTGTTCAATAACAGAAATTCTGCACAAACCGATAAAGGGTGAGTCCGGTCCGCTTCAAAATCCTAATATAATTCTTATTGCATTTGTAGTCTATGGCATTTACAGTGTGCATTTACCCAAAATGTTCTGTTAAATAACAGAAATTGTGCACCAACCGATAAAGGGTGAGTCCGGTCCGCGTCAAAATTCTAATATAATTGTTATTGCATTTGTAGTCTTTGGCATTTACAGCGTGCATTTACGCAAAATGTTCTGTTCAATAACAGAAATTGTGCTTCAGCCGTTAATGGGTGAGGCCGGTCCTCGTCAATATCGTAATAAAATTTTTACTGGTTTTCTAGTCTGCGGTATTTACAGAGAGCATTTACCCAAAATGTTCTGTTCAATAACAGAAATTGTGCAATGACCGTTAAAGTGTGAGGCTGGTGCTCGTCAAAATCCTAATATAATTGTTACTGGACTTCTAGTCTATGGCATACACTGCGTGCATTCACTCAAAACTTTCTGTTCAATAACAGAAATTTTGCACCAAGCGATAAAGAGTGAGTCTGGTCCGCGTCAAAATCCTATTATAAATGTTACTGCATTCGTAGTCTATGGCATTTACAGCGTGCATTTACCCAAATTGTTCTGTTCAATAACAGTAATTGTGCACCAACCGATAAAGGGTGAGTCCGGTCCGCATCAAAATCCTAATATAATTGTTAGTGCATTTGTAGTCTATGGCATTTTCAGCGTGCATTTACCTAAAATGTTCTGTTCAATAACAGAAATTGCGCACCAAGCTATAAAGGATGAGTCCGGTCCGCGTCAAAATCCTAATATAATTGTAACTGGACTTCTAGTCTATGGCATTTACAGCGTGCATTCATTCAAAATGTTCTGTTCAATAACAGAAATTGTGCACCAAGCGATAAAGAGTGAGTCCGGTCCGCGTCAAAATCCTAATATATTTGATTCTGCATTTTTCCTTTATGGAAATTACAGCGTGCATTTCCCCAAAATGTTCTGTTCAGTAACAGAAATTTTGCACCAACCGATAAAGGGTGAGTCCGGTCCGCGTCAAAATCCTAATATAATTGTTACTGCATTTCTAGTCTAGGCATTTACAGCGTGCATTTACCCAAAATGTTCTGTTCAATAACAGAAATTGTGCACCAACCGATAAAGGGTGAGTCCGGACCGCGCCAAAATCCTAATATAATTGTTTCTGCATTTGTAGTTTATGGCAATTACAGCGTGCATTTACCCAAAATGTTCCGTTCAATAACAGAAATTGTGCAGCAACCGATAAAGGGTGATTCCGGTCCGCGTCAAAATCCTAATATAATTGTTACTGCATTTCTAGTCTATGGCATTTACAGTGTGCATTTACCCAAAATGTTCTGTTCAATAAGAGAAATTGTGCACAAAGCGATAAAGGGTGAGTCCGGTCCGCGTCAAAATCCTAATATAATTGTTACTGCATTTGTAGTCTATGAAATTTACAGCGTGCATTTACCGAAAACGTTCTGTTCAATAAAAGAATTTTTGCACCAACCGAAAAATGGTGATTCCCGTCCGCCTCAAAATCTTAATATAATTGTTAGTGCATTTGTAGTTCATGGCATTTTCAACGTGCATTTACCTAAAATGTTCATTTCAATAACAGAAATTGTGCACCAACCGATAAAGGGTGATTCCGGTCCGCGTCAAAATCCTAATATATTTGATTACTGCATTTGTAGTTTATGGAAATTACAGCGTGCATTTCCCCAAAATGTTCTGTTCCATAACAGAAATTGTGCAATAACCGTTAAAGTGTGAGGCCGGTGCTCGTCAAAATCCTAATATAATTGTTACTGGATTTCTAGTCTATGTCATTTACTGCGTGCATTCACTCAAAATGTTCTGTTCAATAACAGAAATTGTACACCAACCGATAAAGGGTGAGTCCGGTCCGTGTCAAAATCCTAAATTAATTGTTACTGTATTTGTAGTATATGGCATTTACAGCGTCCATTTACGCAAAATGTTCTGTTCAATAACTGAAATTGTGCATCAACCGTTAATGGGTGAGGCCGGTCCTCCTCAAAATGGTAATATAATTGTTACAGGATTTATAGTCTACGGCATTTACAGAGTGCATTTACCAAAAATGTTCTGTTCAATAACAGAAAATGTGCAACAACCGATAAAGGGTGAGTCCGGTCCGCATCAAAATCCGAATATAATTGTTTGTACATTTCTAATCTACGGCATTTACAGAGTGCATTTACTCAAAATTTTCTGTTCAATAGCAGAAATTGTGCACCAACCGATAAAGGGTGAGTCCGGTCCGCGTCAAAATCCTAATATATTTGATTCTGCATTTGTAGTTTATGGAAATTACAGCATGCATTTCCCCAAAATGTTCTGTTCAGAAACAGAAATTGTGCACCAACAAATAAATGGTGAGTCCAGTCCGCGTCAAAATCCGAATATAATTGTTACTGCATTTCTAGTCTATGGCATTTACCCAAAATGTTCTGTTCAATAACAGAAATTGTGCACCAAGCGATAAAGGGTGATTCCGGACCGCGCCAAAATCCTAATATATTTGTTTCTGCATTTGTAGTTTATGGAAATTACAGCGTGCATTTCCCCAAAATGTTCCGTTCAATAACAGAAATTGTGCAGCAACCGATAAAGGGTGAGTCCGGTCCGCGTCAAAATCCTAATATAATTGTTACTGCATTTCTAGTCTATGGCATTTACAGCGTGCATTTACCCAAAATGTTCTGTTCAATAAGAGAAATTGTGCACAAAGCGATAAAGGGTGAGTCCGGTCCGCGTCAAAATCCTAATATAATTGTTACTGCATTTGTAGTCTATGGAATTTACAGCGTGCATTTACCGAAAATGTTCTGTTCAATAACAGAAATTGTGCACCAACCGATAAAGGGTGATTCCCGTCCGCATCAAAATCTTAATATAATTGTTAGTGCATTTGTAGTCTATGGCATTTACAGCGTGCATTTACCTAAAATGTTCATTTCAATAACAGAAATTGTGCACCAACCGATAATGGGTGATTCCGGGCCGCGCCAAAATCCTAATATATTTGATTCTGCATTTGTAGTTTATGGAAATTACAGCGTGCATTTCCCCAAAATGTTCTGTTCAATAACAGAAATTGTGCACCAACCAATAAATGGTGAGTCCTGTCCGCGTCAAAATCCTAATATAATTGTTACTGCATTTCTAGTCTATGGCATTTACCCAAAATGTTCTGTTCAATAACAGAAATTGTGCACCAAGCTATAAAGGGTGAGTCCGGTCCGCGTCAAAATCCTAATATAATTGTTACTGGACTTCTAGTCTATGGCATTTACAGCGTGCATACACTCAAAATGTTCTGTTCAATAACAGAAATTGTGCACCAACCGATAAAGGGTGAGTCCGGTCCGCATCAAAATCCTAATATAATTGTTAGTGCATTTCTAATCTACGGCATTTACAGTGTGCATTTACTCAAAATTTTCTGTTCAATAACAGAAATTGTGCACCAACCGATAGAGGGTGAGTCCGGTCCGCGTCAAAATCCTAATTTAATTGTTGCTGCATTTGTAGTCTATGGCTGTTACAGCGTGCATTTACCCAAAAAGTTCTGTTCAATAACAGAAATTGTGCTCCAACCGATAAAGAGTGAGTCCGGTCCGTGTCAAAATCCTAATATAATTGTTACTCTATTTGTAGTCTATGGCATTTACAGCGTCCATTTATCCAAAATGTTCTGTTCAATAACAGAAATTGTGCATCAACAATTAATGGGTGAGGCCGGTACTGGTCAAAATCCTAATATAATTGTTAATGCATTTCTAGTCTGCGGCATTTTCTGCGTGCATTTACCCAAATTGTTCTGTTCAATAAAAGAAATTGTGCACCAACCGATAAAGGGTGAGTCCGGTCCGCGTCAAAATCCTAATATAATTGTTACTGCATTTGTAGCCTATGGAATTTACAGCGTGCATTTAACCAAAATGTTCGGTTCAATAACAGAAATTGTGCACCAACCGATAAAGGGTGAGTCCGCTCCGCGTTAAAATTCTAATATAATTGTTACTGCATTTGTAGTCAATGGCATTTACACCGTGCATTTACCCAAAATGTTCTGTTCAATAACAGATATTTTGCACCAACCGATAAAAGGTGGGTCCGGTCCGCGTCAAAATCCTAGTATAATTGTTACTGCATTTTTAGTTTATGGCATTAACAGCGTGCATTTACCCAAAATGTTCTGTTCAATAACAGAAATTGTGCACCAACCGATAAAGAGTGTGTCCGGTCCGTGTCAAAATCCTAATAAAATTTTAACTGCATTACTAGTCTACGGCATTAACAGCGTGCATTTACCCAAAATGATCTGTTCAATAACAGAAATTCTGCACAAACCGATAAAGGGTGAGTCCGGTCCGCGTCAAAATCCTAATAAAATTCTTATTGCATTTGTAGTCTATGGCATTTACAGTGTGCATTTACCCAAAATGTTCTGTTAAATAACAGAAATTGTGCACCAACCGATAAAGGGTGAGTCCGGTCCGCGTCAAAATTCTAATATAATTGTTATTGCATTTGTAGTCTATGGCATTTACAGCGTGCATTTACGCAAAATGTTCTGTTCAATAACAGAAATTGTGCTTCAGCCGTTAATGGGTGAGGCCGGTCCTCGTCAATATCGTAATAAAATTTTTACTGGATTTCTAGTCTGCGGTATTTACAGAGAGCATTTACCCAAAATGTTCTGTTCAATAACAGAAATTGTGCAATAACCGTTAAAGTGTGAGGCTGGTGCTCCTCAAAATCCTAATATAATTGTTACTGGACTTCTAGTCTATGGCATACACTGCGTGCATTCACTCAAAACGTTCTGTTCAATAACAGAAATTTTGCACCAAGCGATAAAGAGTGAGTCTGGTCCGCGTCAAAATCCTATTATAAATGTTACTGCATTCGTAGTCTATGGCATTTACAGCGTGCATTTACCCAAATTGTTCTGTTCAATAACAGTAATTGTGCACCAACCGATAAAGGGTGAGTCCGGTCCGCGTCAAAATCCTAATATAATTGTTAGTGCATTTGTAGTCTATGGCATTTTCAGCGTGCATTTACCTAAAATGTTCTGTTCAATAACAGAAATTGTGCACCAAGCTATAAAGGATGAGTCCGGTCCGCGTCAAAATCCTAATATAATTGTAACTGGACTTCTAGTCTATGGCATTTACAGCGTGCATTCACTCAAAATGTTCTGTTCAATAACAGAAATTGTGCACCAAGCGATAAAGAGTGAGTCCGGTCCGCGTCAAAATCCTATTATAATTGTTTCTGCATTTGTAGTCTATGGCATTTACAGCGTGCATTTACACAAAATATTCTGTTCAATAAGAGAAATTGTGCACAAAGCGATAAAGGGTGAGTCCGGTCCGCGTCAAAATCCTAATATAATTGTTACTGCATTTGTAGTCTATGGCATTTACAGCGTGCATTTACACAAAATGTTCTGTTCAATAACAGAAATTGTGCACCAACCGATAAAAGGTGAGTCCGGTCCGCATCAAAATCCGAATATAATTGTTAGTACATTTCTAATCTACGGCAATTACAGTGTGCATTTACTCAAAATTTTCTGTTCAATAACAGAAATTGTGCACCAACCGATAAAGGGTGAGTCCGGTCCGCGTCAAAATCCTAATATATTTGATTCTGCATTTGTCGATTATGGAAATTACAGCGTGCATTTCCCCAAAATGTTCTGTTCAGTAACAGAAATTGTGCACCAACCAATAAATGGTGAGTCCGGTCCGCGCCAAAATCCTAATATAATTGTTGCTGCATTTCTAGTCTATGGCATTTACCCAAAATGTTCTGTTCAATAACAGAAATTGTGCACCAAGCGATAAAGGGTGATTCCGGACCGCGCCAAAATCCAAATATATTTGTTTCTGCATTTGTAGTTTATGGAAATTACAGCGTGCATTTCCCCTAAATGTTCCGTTCAATAACATAAATTGTGCAGCAACCGATAAAGGGTGATTCCGGTCCGCGTCAAAATCCTAATATAATTGTTACTGCATTTCTAGTCTATGGCATTTACAGTGTGCATTTACCCAAAATGTTCTGTTTAATAAGAGAAATTGTGCACAAAGCGATAAAGGGTGAGTCCGGTCCGCGTCAAAATCCTAATATAATTGTTACTGCATTTGTAGTCTATGGAATTTACAGCGTGCATTTACCGAAAATGTTCTGTTCAATAAAAGAATTTTGCACCAACCGAAAAATGGTGATTGCCGTCCGCATCAAAATCTTAATATAATTGTTAGTGCATTTGTAGTTTATGGCATTTTCAACGTGCATTTACCTAAAATTTTCATTTCAATAACAGAAATTGTGCACCAACCGATAATGGGTGATTCCGGTCCGCGCCAAAATCCTAATATATTTGATTCTGCATTTGTAGTTTATGGAAATTACAGCGTGCATTTCCCCAAAATGTTCTGTTCAATAACAGAAATTGTGCACCAACCAATAAATGGTGAGTCCGGTCCGCGTCAAAATCCTAATATAATTGCTACTGCATTTCTAGTCTATGGCATTTACCCAAAATGTTCTGTTCAATAACAGAAATTGTGCACCAAGCTATAAAGGATGATTCCGGTCCGCGTCAAAATCCTAATATAATTGTAACTGGACTTCTAGTCTATGGCATTTACAGCGTGCATTCACTCAAAATGTTCTGTTCAATAACAGAAATTGTGCACCAAGCGATAAAGAGTGAGTCCGGTCCGCGTCAAAATCCTATTATAATTGTTTCTGCATTTGTAGTCTATGGCATTTACAGCGTGCATTTACACAAAATATTCTGTTCAATAACAGAAATTGTGCACCAACCGATAAAGGGTGAGTCCGGACCGCATCAAAATCCTAATATAATTGTTAGTGCATTTCTAATCTACGGCATTTACAGAGTGCATTTACTCAAAATTTTCTGTTCAATAACAGAAATTGTGCACCAACCGAAAGAGGATGAGTCCGGTCCGCGTCAAAATCCTAATATAATTGTTACTGCATTTCTAGTTTATTGCAATTACAGCGTGCATTTACCCAAAATGTTCTGTTCAATAAGAGAAATTGTGCATCAATCGTTAATGGGTGAGGCCGGTACTCGTCAAACACCTAATATAATAGTTAGTGCATTTCTAGTCTGCGGCATTTACAGCGTGCATTTACCCAAAATGTTCTGTTCAATAACAGACATTGTGCACCAACCGATATAGGGTGAGTCCGGTCCGCGTCAAAATCCTAATATAATTGTTACTGCATTTGTACTCTGTGGCATTTACAGCGTGCATTTACCCAAAATGTTCTGTTCAATAACAGAAATTGTGCACCAACCGATAAAGGGTGAGTCCGGTCCGCGTCAAAATTCTAATATAATTGTTACTGCATTTGTAGTCAATGGCATTTACAGCGTGCATTTACCCAAAATGTTCTGTTCAATAACAGAAATTGTGCACCAAATGATAAAAGGTGGGTCTCGTCCGCGTCAAAATCCTAGTATAATTGTTACTGCATTTTTAGTTTATGGCATTAACAGCGTGCATTTATCCAAAATGTTCTGTTCAATAACAGAAATTGTGCACCAACCGATAAAGTGTGTGTCCGGTCCGCGTCAAAATCCTAATATAATTTTTACTGCATTTCTAGTCTACGGCATTTACAGCGTGCATTTACCCAAAATGATCTGCTCAATAACAGAAATTTTGCACAAACCGATAAAGGGTGAATCCGGTCCGCGTCAAAATCCTAATAAAATTCTTACTGCATTTGTACTCTATAGCTTTTACAGCGTGCATTTACCCAAAATGTTCTGTTCAATAACAGAAATTGTGCACCAACCGATAAAGGGTGAGTCCGGTCCGCGTCAAAATCCTAATATAATTGTTACTGAATTTGTAGTCTATGGCATTTACAGCGTGCATTTACGCAAAATGTTCTGTTAAATAACATAAATTGTGCTTCAACCGTTAATGGGTGAGGCAGGTCCTCGTCAAAATCTTAATAAAATTTTTACTGGATTTCTAGCCTACGGTATTTACAGAGAGCATTCAACCAAAATGTTCTGATCAATAACAGAAATTGTGCAATAACCGTTAAAGTGTGAGGCTGGTGCTCCTTAAAATCCTAATATAATTGTTACTGCATTTTTAGTTTATGGCATTATCAGCGTGCATTTACCCAAAATGTTCTGCTCAATAACAGAAATTGTGCACCAACCGATAAAGTGTGTTTCCGGTCCGCATCAAAATCCTATTATAATTGTTACTGCATTCGTAGTCTATGGCTTTTACTGCGTGCTTTTTCCCAAATTGTTCTGTTCAATAACAGAAATTGTGCACCAACCGATAAAGGGTGAGTCCGGTCCGTATAGAAATCCTAATATAATTGTTAGTGCATTTGTAGTCTATGGCATTTTGAGCGTGCATTTACCTAAAATGTTCTGTTCAATAAAAGAAATTGTGCAACAACCGATAAACGGTGATTCCGGTCCGCGTCTAAATCCTAATATAATTGTTTCTGCATTTGTAGTCTATGGCATTTAGAGCGTGCATTTCCCCAAAATGTCCCGTTAAATAACAGAAATTGTTCACCAACCGATAAAGGGTAATTCCGGTCCGCGTCAAAATCCTAATATAATTGTTACTGCATTTCTAGTCTATGGCATTTACAGCGTGCATTTACGCAAAATGTTCTGTTCAATGAGAGAAATTGTGCACAAAGCGATAAACTGTGAGTCCGGTCCGCGTAAAAACCTAATATAATTGTTACTGCATTTGTAGTCTGTGGCATTTTCAGCGTGCATTTACTCAAAAATTTGTGTTCAATAACAGAAATTGTGCACAAACCGATAAAATGTGAGTCCGGTCCGCGTCAAAATCCTAGTATAATTATTACTGCATTTGTCGTCTATGGCTGTTACAGCGTGGCTTTACCCAAAATGTTCCGTCCAATAACAGAAATTGTGCACCAACCGATAAAGGGTGAATCCGGTCCGCGTCAAAATCCTAATATAATACTTACTGCATTTCTAGTCTATGGCATTTACAGAGTGCATTTATCCAAAATGTTCTGTTCAATAACAGAAATTGTGCACCAACCGATAAAAGGTGAGTTTGGTCCGCGTCAAAATCCAAATATAATTGTTACTGCATTTGTAGTCTATGGCATTTACTGCGTGCATTTACCCAAAAAGTTCTGTTCAATAACAGAAATTGTGCACCAACCGATAAAGGGTGAGTCCGTTCCGCGTCAAAATCCTAATATAATTATTACTGCATTTGTAGTCTATGGCAATTACAGCGTGCATTTACCCAAAATGTTCTGTTCAATAACAGAAATTTTGCACCAACCGATAAAGTGTGATTCCGGTCCGCGTCAAAATCCTAATATATTTGACTCTGCATTTATAGTTTATGGAAATTACAGCGTGCATTTACCAAAATGTTCTGTTCAATAATAGAAATTGTGCACCAACGAATAAATGGTGAGTCCGGTCCGCGTCAAAATTCTAATATAATTGTTACTGCATTTCTAGTCTATGGCATTTACCCAAAATGCTCTGTTCAATAACAGAAATTGTGCACCAAGCGATAAAGGGTGAGTCCGGTCCGCGACAAAATCCTATTATAATTGTTACTGGACTTCTAGTCTATGGCATTTACTGCGTGCATTCACTCAAAATGTTCTGTTCAATAACAGAAATTGTGCTCCAAGTGATAAAGGGTGAGTCCGGTCCGCGTCAAAATCCTATTATAATTGTTACTGCATTTGTACTCTATGGCATATACAGCGTGCATTTACCCAAAATGTTCTGTTCAATAACAGAAATTGTGCACCAACCGATAAAGGGTGAATCCGGTCCGCATCAAAATCCTAATATAATCGTTAGTTCATTTGTAGTCTATGGCATTTAGAGCGTGCATTTACGCAAAATGTTCTGTTCAATAACAGAAATTGTGCATCAACCGTTAATGGGTGAGGCCGGTACTCGTCACAATCCTAATATAAATGTTACTGCATTTCTAGTCTACGGCATTTACAGAGTGCATTTACTCAAAATGTTCCGTTCAATAACAGAAATTTTGCACCAACCGAAAAAGGGTGAGTCCGGTCCGCGTAAAAACCTAATATAATTGTTACTGCATTTGTAGTCTGTTGCATTTTCAGCGTGCATTTACCCAAAAAGTTGTGTTCAATAACAGAAATTGTGCACAAACCGATAAAATGTGAGTCCGGTCCGCGTCTAAATCCTAGTATAATTATTACTGCATTTGTCGTCTGTGGCTGTTGCAGCGTGGCTTTACCCAAAATTTTCTGTTCAAAAACAGAAACTTTGCACCATTCGATAAAGGGTGAAAACGTTCCGCATCAAAATCCTGATATATTTGACTCTGCATTTATAGTTTATGGAAATTACAGCGTGCATTTACCCAAAATGTTCTGTTCAATAATAGAAATTGTGCACCAACCAATAAATGGTGAGTCCGGTCCGCGTCAAAATTCTAATATTATTGTTACTGCATTTATAGTCTGTGACATTTTCAGCGTGCATTCACCCAAAATGTTCTGTTCAATAACAGAAATTTTGCACCAACCGATAAAGTGTGATTCCGGTCCGCGTCAATATCCTAATATATTTGACTCTGCATTTATAGTTTATGGAAATTACAGCGTGCATTTACCCAAAATGTTCTGTTCAATAATAGAAATTGTGCACCAATCAATAAATGGTGAGTCCGGTCCGCGTCAAAATTCTAATATAATTGTTACTGCATTTCTAGTCTATGGCATTTACCCAAAATGTTCTGTTCAATAACAGAAATTGTGCACCAAGCGATAAAGGGTGAGTCCGGTCCGCGACAAAATCCTAATATAATTGTTACTGGACTTCTAGTCTATGGCAATTACTGCGTGCATTCACTCAAAATGTTCTGTTCAATAACAGAAATTGTGCTCCAAGCGATAAAGGGTGAGTCCGGCCCGCGTCAAAATCCTATTATAATTGTTACCGCATTTGTACTCTATGGCATATACAGCGTGCATTTACCAAAAATGTTCTGTTCAATAACAGAAATTGTGCACAAACCGATAAAATGTGAGTCCGGTCCGCGTCAAAATCCTAGTAAAATTGTTACTGCATTTGTCGTCTATGGCATGTTACAGCGTGGCATTTACCCAAAATTTTCTGTTCAATAACAGAAACTTTGCACCAATCGATAAAGGGTGAAACCGTTCCGCGTCAAAATCCCGATATAATTGTTACTGCATTTGTAGTCTATGGCATTTTCAGCCTGCATTTACCCAAAATGTTCTGTTCAATAACAGAAATTGTGCACCAACCGATAAAAGTTGAGTCCGGTCCGCGTCAAAATCCTAGTATAATTGTTACTGCATTTGTAGTCTATGGCATTTACAGCGTGCATTTCCCCAAAATGTTCTGTTCAATAACAGAAATTGTGCACCAACCGATAAAGGGTGATTCCGGTCCGCGTCAAAATCCTAATATAATTGTTACTGCATTTGTAGTCTATGGCATTTACAGCGTGCATTTACCCAAAATGTTCTGTTCAATAACAGAAATTGTGCACCAACCGATAAAGGGTGAATCCGGTCCGCGTCAAAATCCTAATATAATTGTTACTGTATTTCTAGTCTATGGCATTTACCCAAAATGTTCTGTTCAATAACAGAAATTGTGCACCAACCGATAAAGGGTGAGTCCGTTCCGCGTCAAAATCCTAATATAATTCTTACTGCATTTGTAGTCTATGGCAATTACAGCGTGCATTTACCCAAAATGTTCTGTTCAATAACAGAAATTTTGCACCAACCGATAAAGGGTGATTCCGGTCCGCGTCAAAATCCTAATATAATTGTTTCTGCATTTGTAGTCTATGGGAATTACAGCGTGCATTTCCCCAAAATGTTCTGTTCAATAACAGAAATTGTGCACCAACCGATAAAGGGTGAGTCCGGTCCGCGTCAAAATCCTAATATAATTGTTACTGCATTTCTAGTCTATGGCATTTACCCAAAATGTTCTGTTCAATAACAGAAATTGTGCACCAACCGATAAAGGGTGAGTCCGGTCCGCGTCAAAATCCTAATATAATTGTTACTGCATTTCTAGTCTATGGCATTTACAGCGTGCATTTACCCAAAATGTTCTGTTCAATAACAGAAATTGTGCACCAACCGATAAAGGGTGAGTCCGGTCCGCGTCAAAATCCTAATATAATTGTTACTGCATTTGTAGTCTATGGCATTTACAGCGTGCATTTACCCAAAATGTTCTGTTCAATAACAGAAATTGTGCACCAACCGATAAAGGGTGAGTCCGGTCCGCGTCAAAATCCTAATATAATTGTTACTGCATTTGTAGTCTATGGCATTTACAGCGTGCATTTACCCAAAATGTTCTGTTCAATAACAGAAATTGTGCACCAACCGATAAAGGGTGAGTCCGGTCCGCGTCAAAATCCTAATATAATTGTTACTGCATTTGTAGTCTATGGCATTTACAGCGTGCATTTACCCAAAATGTTCTGTTCAATAACAGAAATTGTGCACCAACCGATAAAGGGTGAGTCCGGTCCGCGTCAAAATCCTAATATAATTGTTACTGCATTTCTAGTCTATGGCATTTACAGCGTGCATTTACCCAAAATGTTCTGTTCAATAACAGAAATTGTGCACCAACCGATAAAGGGTGAGTCCGGTCCGCGTCAAAATCCTAATATAATTGTTACTGCATTTGTAGTCTATGGCATTTACAGCGTGCATTTACCCAAAATGTTCTGTTCAATAACAGAAATTGTGCACCAACCGATAAAGGGTGAGTCCGGTCCGCGTCAAAATCCTAATATAATTGTTACTGCATTTGTAGTCTATGGCATTTACAGCGTGCATTTACCCAAAATGTTCTGTTCAATAACAGAAATTGTGCACCAACCGATAAAGGGTGAGTCCGGTCCGCGTCAAAATCCTTATATAATTGTTACTGCATTTGCTAGTCTATGGCATTTACTGCGTGCATTTACCCAAAATGTTCTGTTCAATAACAGAAATTGTGCACCAACCGATAAAGGGTGAGTCCGGTCCGCGTCAAAATCCTAATATAATTGTTACTGCATTTCTAGTCTATGGCATTTACGCGTGCATTTACCAAAATGTTCTGTTCAATAACAGAAATTGTGCACCAACCGATAAAGTGTGAGTCCGGTCCGCGTCAAAATCCTAATATAATTGTTACTGCATTTGTAGTCTATGGCATTTACAGCGTGCATTTACCCAAAATGTTCTGTTCAATAACAGAAATTGTGCACCAACCGTTAAAGGGTGAGTCCGGTCCGCGTCAAAATCCTTATATAATTCTTACTGCATTTCTAGTCTATGGCATTTACAGCGTGCATTTACCCAAAATGTTCTGTTCAATAACAGAAATTGTGCACCAACCGATAAAGGGTGAGTCCGGTCCGCGTCAAAATCCTAATATAATTGTTACTGCATTTGTAGTCTATGGCATTTACTGCGTGCATTTTCCCAAAATGTTCTGTTCAATAACAGAAATTGTGCACCAACCGTTAAAGGGTGTGTCCGGTCCGCGTCAAAATCCTAATATAATTCTTACTGCATTTCTAGTCTATGGCATTTACAGCGTGCATTTAACCAAAATGTTCTGTTCAATAACAGAAATTGTGCACCAACCGATAAAGGGTGAGTCCGGTCCGCGTCAAAATCCAAATATAATTGTTACTGCATTTGTAGTCTATGGCATTTACTGCGTGCATTTACCCAAAATGTTCTGTTCAATAACAGAAATTGTGCACCAACCGATAAAGGGTGAGTCCGGTCCGCGTCAAAATCCTAATATAATTCTTACTGCATTTCTAGTCTATGGCATTTACAGCGTGCATTTACCCAAAATGTTCTGTTCAATAACAGAAATTGTGCACCAACCGATAAAGGGTGAGTCCGGTCCGCGTCAAAATCCTAATATAATTGTTACTGCATTTGTAGTCTATGGCATTTACTGCGTGCATTTACCCAAAATGTTCTGTTCAATAACAGAAATTGTGCACCAACCGATAAAGGGTGAGTCCGGTCCGCGTCAAAATCCTAATATAATTCTTACTGCATTTCTAGTCTATGGCATTTACAGCGTGCATTTATCCAAAATTTTCTGTTCAATAACAGAAATTGTGCACCAACCGATAAAGGGTGAGTCCGGTCCGCGTCAAAATCCTAATATAATTGTTACTGCATTTCTAGTCTATGGCATTTACAGCGTGCATTTACCCAAAATGTTCTGTTCAATAACAGAAATTGTGCACCAACCGATAAAGGGTGAGTCCGGTCCGCGTCAAAATCCTAATATAATTGTTACTGCATTTGTAGTCTATGGCATTTACAGCGTGCATTTACCCAAAATGTTCTGTTCAATAACAGAAATTGTGCACCAACCGATAAAGGGTGAGTCCGGTCCGCGTCAAAATCCAAATATAATTGTTACTGCATTTGTAGTCTATGGCATTTACTGCGTGCATTTACCCAAAATGTTCTGTTCAATAACAGAAATTGTGCACCAACCGATAAAGGGTGAGTCCGGTCCGCGTCAAAATCCTAATATAATTGTTACTGCATTTGTAGTCTATGGCATTTACTGCGTGCATTTACCCAAAATGTTCTGTTCAATAACAGAAATTGTGCACCAACCGATAAAGGGTGAGTCCGGTCCGCGTCAAAATCCTAATATAATTTTTACTACTTTTTTAGTCTATGGCATTTACAGCGTGCATTTACCCAAAATTTTCTGTTCAATAACAGAAATTTTGCACCAACCGAAAAAGTGTGAGTCCGGTGCGAGTCAAAATCCAAATATAATAGTTACCGCATTTGTAGTCTATGGCATTTACTGCGTGCTTTTACCCAAAATATTCTGTTCAATAACAGAAATTGTGCACCAACCGATAAAGGGTGATTCCGGTCCGCGTCAAAATTCTAATATAATTGTTACTGCATTTCTAGTCTATGGCATTTACCCAAAATGTTCTGTTCAATAACAGAAATTGTGCACCAAGCGATAAAGGGTGAGTCCGGTCCGCGACAAAATCCTAATATAATTGTTACTGGACTTCTAGTCTATGGCATATACTGCGTGCATTCACTCAAAATTTTCTGTTCAATAACAGAAATTGTGCACCAAGTGATAAAGGGTGAGTCCGGTCCGCGACAAAATCCAAATACAAATGTTATGCATTTGCAGTCTAGGGCATTTACTGCGTGCATTTACCCAAAATGTTCTTTTCAATAACAGAAATTTTGCACCAACCGATAAAGGGTGAGTCCGGTCCGCGTCATAATCCTAATATAATTCTTTCTGCATTTCTAGTCTATGGCATTTACAGCGTGCATTTACCCAAAATGTTCTGTTCAATAACAGAAAATTTGCACCAACCGATAAAGGGTGAGTCCGGTCCGCGTCAAAATCCTAATATAATTTTTACTGCTTTTTTAGTCTATGGCATTTACAGCGTGCATTTAACCAAAATTTTCTGTTCAATAAAAGATATTGTGCACCAACCGATAAAGAGTGAGTCCGGTCCGCGTCAAAATCCTAATATATTTCTTACAGCATTTCTAGTCTATGGCATTTACAGCTTGCATTTATCAAAAATTTTCTGTTCAATAATAGAAATTGTGCACCAACCGATAAATGGTGAGTCCGGTCTGCGTCAAAATCCAAATATAATTGTTACTGCATTTGTAGTCTATGGCATTTACTGCATGCATTTACCCAAAATTTTCTGTTCAATAACAGAAATTTTGCACCAACCGATAAAGGGTGAGTCCGGTCTGCGTCAAAATCCAATTATAATTGTTACTGCATTTGTAGTCTATGGCATTTACTGCGTGCATTTACCCGAAATATTCTGTTCAATAACAGAAATTGTGCACCAACCGATAAAGGGTGAGTCCAGTCCGCGTCAAAATCCAAACATAATTGTTACTGCATTTGCGGTCTACGGCATTTACTGCGTGCATTTACCCAAAATGTTCTTTTCAATAACAGAAATTTTGCACCAACCGATAAAGGGTGAGTCCGGTCCGCGACAAAATCTTAATATAGTTTTTACTGCTTTTTTAGTCTATGACATTTACAGCGTGCATTTACCCAAAATTTTCTGTTCATTAACACAAATTGTGCACCAACCGATAAAGAGGAGTCCGGTCCGAGTCAAAATCCAAATATAATTGTTACTGCATTTCTAGTCTATGGCATTTACTGCGTGCATTTACCCAAAATTTTCTGTTCAATAACAGAAATTGTGCACCAACCGATAAAGGGTGAGTCCGGTCCGCGTCAAAATCCTAATATAATTCTTACTGCATTTCTAGTCTATGGCATTTACAGCGTGCATTTACCCAAAATTTTCTGTTCAATAATAGAAATTGTGCACCAACCGATAAAGGGTGAGTCCGGTCCGCGTCAAAATCCAAATATAATTGTTACTGCATTTGTAGTCTATGGCATTTACTGCATGCATTTACCCAAAATGTTCTGTTCAATAACAGAAATTTTGCACCAACCGATAAAGGGTGAGTCCGGTCTGCGTCAAAATCCAATTATAATTGTTACTGCATTTGTAGTCTATGGCATTTACTGCGTGCATTTACCCGAAATGTTCTGTTCAATAACAGAAATTGTGCACCAACCGATAAAGGGTGAGTCCAGTCCGCGTCAAAATCCTAAAATAATTCTTACTGCATTTCTAGTCTCTGGCATTTACAGCGTGCATATATCCAAAATGTTCTGTTCAATAACAGAAATTTTGCACCAACCGATAAAGGGTGAGTCCGGTCCGCGTCAAAATCCAAACATAATTGTTACTGCATTTGCGGTCTACGGCATTTACTGCGTGCATTTACCCAAAATGTTCTTTTCAATAACAGAAATTTTGCACCAACCGATAAAGGGTGAGTCCGGTCCGCGACAAAATCTTAATATAGTTTTTACTGCTTTTTTAGTCTATGGCATTTACAGCGTGCATTTACCCAAAATTTTCTGTTCATTAACACAAATTGTGCACCAACCGATAAAAGGTGAGTCCGGTCCGCGTCAAAATCCTAATATAATTCTTACTGCATTTCTAGTCTATGTCATTTGCAGCCTGCATTCATCCAAAATTTTCTGTTCAATAACAGAAATTGTGCACCAACCGATAATGTGTGAGTCCGGTCCGCGTCAAAATCCTAATATAATTCTTACAGCATTTCTAGTCTATGGCATTTACAGCGTGCATTTATCCAAAATTTTCTGTTCAATAAAAAAATTTTGCACCAACCGGTAAAGGATGAGTCCGGTCCGCGTCAAAATCCAAATATAATTGTTACTGCATTATTAGTCTATGGCATTTACTGCGTGCATTTACCCAAAATGTTCTGTTCAATAACAGAAATTGTGCACCAACCGATAAAGAGGAGTCCGGTCCGAGTCAAAATCCAAATATAATTGTTAATGCATTTCCAGTCTATGGCATTTACTGCGTGCATTTACCCAAAATTTTCTGTTCAATAAAAGAAATTGTGCACCAACCGATAAAGGGTGAGTCCGGTCCGCGTCAAAATCCTAATATGATTCTTACTGCATTTATAGTCTATGTCATTTACAGCGTGCATTTACCGAAAATTTTCTGTTCAATAACAGAAATTGTGCACCAACCGATAAAGAGTGAGTCCGGTCCGCGTCAAAATCCTTATATAATTCTTACTGCATTTCTAGTCTATGGCATTTACAGCGGGCATTTATCAAAAATTTTCTGTTCAATAAAAGAAATTGTGCTCCAACCGATAAAGGGTGAGTGCGGTCCGCGTCAAAATCCAAATATAATTGTTGCTGCATTTGTAGTCTATGGCATTTACTGCATGCATTTACCCAAAATGTTCTGTTCAATAACAGAAATTTTGAACCAATCGATAAAGGGTGAGTCCGGTCCGCGTCAAAATCCAATTATAATTGTTACTGCATTTTTATTCTATGGCATTTACTGCGTGCATTTACCCAAAATGTTCTGTTCAATAACAGAAATTGTGCACCAACCGATAAAGGGTGAGTTCAGTCCGCGTCAAAATCCTAAAATAATTCTTACTGCATTTCTAGTCTCTGGCATTTAGAGCGTGCATTTATCCAAAATGTTCTGTTCAATAACAGAAATTGTGCACCAACCGATAAAGGGTGAGTCCGGTGCGCGTGAAAATCCTAATATAATTGTTACTGCATTTCTAGTCTATGGCATTTACAGCGTGCATTTACCCAAAATGTTCTGTTCAATAGCAGAAATTGTGCACCAACCGATAAAGGGTGAGTCCGGTCCGCGACAAAATCCAAATATAATTGTTATGCATTTGCATTCTAGGGCATTTACTGCGTGCATTTACCCAAAATGTTCTTTTCATTAACACAAATTTTGCACCAACCGAAAAAGGGTGAGTCCGGTCCGCGTCATAATCCTAATATAATTCTTTCTGCATTTCTAGTCTATGGCATTTACAGCGTGCATTTACCCAAAATGTTCTGTTCAATAACAGAAAATTTGCACCAACCGATAAAGGGTGAGTCCGGTCCGCGTCAAAATCCTAATATAATATTTACTGCTTTTTTAGTCTATGGCATTTACAGCGTGCATTTAACCAAAATTTTCTGTTCAATAAAAGAAATTGTGCACCAACCGATAAAGAGTGAGTCCGGTCCGCGTCAAAATCCTAATATATTTCTTACTGCATTTCTAGTCTATGGCATTTACAGCGTGCATTTACCCAAAATTTTCTGTTCAATAATAGAAATTGTGCACCAACCGATAAAGGGTGAGTCCGGTCCGCGTCAAAATCCAAATATAATTGTTACTGCATTTGTAGTCTATGGCATTTACTGCATGCATTTACCCAAAATGTTCTGTTCAATAACAGAAATTTTGCACCAACCGATAAAGGGTGAGTCCGGTCTGCGTCAAAATCCAATTATAATTGTTACTGCATTTGTAGTCTATGGAATTTACTGCGTGCATTTACCCGAAAAGTTCTGTTCAATAACAGAAATTGTGCACCAACCGATAAAGGGTGAGTCCAGTCCGCGTCAAAATCCTAAAATAATTCTTACTTCATTTCTAGTCTCTGGCATTTACAGCGTGCATATATCCAAAATGTTCTGTTCAATAACAGAAATTTTGCACCAACCGATAAAGGGTGAGTCCGGTCCGCGTCAAAATCCAAACATAATTGTTACTGCATTTGCGGTCTACGGCATTTACTGCGTGCATTTACCCAAAATGTTCTTTTCAATAACAGAAATTTTGCACCAACCGATAAGGGGTGAGTCCGGTCCGCGACAAAATCTTAATATCGTTTTTACTGCTTTTTTAGTCTACGGCATTTACAGCGTGCATTTACCCAAAATTTTCTGTTCATTAACAGAAATTGTGCACCAACCGATTAAGGGTAAGTCCGGTCCGCGTCATAATCCTAATATAATTCTTTCTGCATTTCTAGTCTATTGCATTTACAGCGTGCATTTACCCAAAATGTTCTGTTCAATAACAGAAATTTTGCACCAACCGATATAGGGTGAGTCCGGTCCGCGTCAAAATCCTAATATAATTCTTACTGCATTTCTAGTCTATGTCATTTGCATCCTGAATTCATCCAAAATTTTCTGTTCAATAACAGAAATTGTGCACCAACCGATAATGTGTGAGTCCGGTCCGCGTCAAAATCCTAATATAATTTTTACTGCATTTTAATCTATGGCATTTACAGCGTGCATTTACCCAAAATTTTCTGTTCAATAACAGAATTTTTGCACCAACGGAAAAAGTGTGAGTCCGGTCCGAGTCAAAATCCAAATATAATAGTTACCGCATTTTTAGACTATGGCATTTACTGCGTGCATTTACCCAAAATATTCTGTTCAATAACAGAAATTGTGCACCAACCGATAAAGGGTGATTCCGGTCCGCGTCAAAATCCTAATATAATTGTTACTGCATTTCTAGTCTATGGCATTTACAGCGACCATTTATCCAAAATGTTCTGTTCAATAACAGAAATTGTGCACCAACCGATAAAAGTGTGAGTCCGGTCCGCGTCAAAATCCAAATATAATTGTTACTGCATTTGCAGTCTAGGGCATTTACTGCGTGCATTTACCCAAAATGTTCTTTTCAATAACAGAAATTGTGCACCAACCGATAAAGGATGAGTCCGTTCCGCGTCAAAATCCAAATATAATTGTTACAGCATTCGTAGTCTATGGCATTTACTGCGTGCATTTACCCAAAATGTTCTTTTCAATAACAGAAATTGTGCACCAACCGATAAAGGATGAGTCCGGTCCGCGTCAAAATCCAAATATAATTGTTACAGCATTCGTAGTCTATGGCATTTACTGCGTGCATTTACCCAAAATGTTCTGTTCAATAACAGAAATTGTGCACCAACCGATAAAGGGTGAGTCCGGTCCGCGACAAAATCCAAATATAATTGTTATGCATTTGCAGTCTAGGGCATTTACTGCGTGCATTTACCCAAAATGTTCTTTTCAATAACAGAAATTTTGCACCAACCGAAAAAGGGTGAGTCCGGTCCGCGTCATAATCCTAATATAATTCTTTCTGCATTTCTAGTCTATGGCATTTACAGCGTGCATTTACCCAAAATGTTCTGTTCAATAACAGAAAATTTGCACCAACCGATAAAGGGTGAGTCCGGTCCGCGTCAAAATCCTAATATAATATTTACTGCTTTTTTAATCTATGGCATTTACAGCGTGCATTTAACCAAAATTTTCTGTTCAATAAAAGATATTGTGCACCAACCGATAAAGAGTGAGTCCGGTCCGCGTCAAAATCCTAATATATTTCTTACAGAATTTCTAGTCTATGTCATTTACAGCTTGCATTTATCAAAAATTTTCTGTTCAATAATAGAAATTGTGCACCAACCGATAAATGGTGAGTCCGGTCCGCGTCAAAATCCAAATATAATTGTTACTGCATTTGTAGTCTATGGCATTTACTGCATGCATTTACCCAAAATGTTCTGTTCAATAACAGAAATTTTGCACCAACCGATAAAGGGTGAGTCCGGTCTGCGTCAAAATCCAATTATAATTGTTACTGCATTTGTAGTCTATGGCATTTACTGCCTGCATTTACCCGAAATATTCTGTTCAATAACAGAAATTGTGCACCAACCGATAAAGGGTGAGTCCAGTCCGCGTCAAAATCCTAAAATAATTCTTACTGCATTTCTAGTCTCTGGCATTTACAGCGTGCATTTATCCAAAATGTTCTGTTCAATAACAGAAATTTTGCACCAACCGATAAAGGGTGAGTCCGGTCCGCGTCAAAATCCAAACATAATTGTTACTGCATTTGCAGTCTACGGCATTTACTGCGTGCATTTACCCAAAATATTCTTTTCAATAACAGAAATTTTGCACCAACCGATAAAGGGTGAGTCCGGTCCGCGACAAAATATTAATATAGTTTTTAATGCTTTTTTAGTCTATGACATTTACAGCGTGCATTTACCCAAAATTTTCTGTTCATTAACACAAATTGTGCAGCAACCGATAAAGAGGAGTCCGGTCCGAGTCAAAATCCAAATATAATTGTTACTGCATTTCCCGTCTATCGCATTTACTGCGTGCATTTACCCAAAATATTCTGTTCAATAAAAGAAATTGTGCACCAACCGATAAAGGGTGAGTCCGGTCCGCGTCAAAATCCTAATATAATTCTTACTGCATTTCTAGTCTATGGCATTTACAGCGTGCATTTACCCAAAATTTTCTGTTCAATAATAGAAATTGTGCACCAACCGATAAAGGGTGAGTCCGGTCCGCGTCAAAATCCAAATATAATTGTTACTGCATTTGTAGTCTATGGCATTTACTGCATGCATTTACCCAAAATGTTCTGTTCAATAACAGAAATTTTGCACCAACCGATAAAGGGTGAGTCCGGTCTGCGTCAAAATCCAATTATAATTGTTACTGCATTTGTAGTCTATGGAATTTACTGCGTGCATTTACCCGAAAAGTTCTGTTCAATAACAGAAATTGTGCACCAACCGATAAAGGGTGAGTCCAGTCCGCGTCAAAATCCTAAAATAATTCTTACTTCATTTCTAGTCTCTGGCATTTACAGCGTGCATATATCCAAAATGTTCTGTTCAATAACAGAAATTTTGCACCAACCGATAAAGGGTGAGTCCGGTCCGCGTCAAAATCCAAACATAATTGTTACTGCATTTGCGGTCTACGGCATTTACTGCGTGCATTTACCCAAAATGTTCTTTTCAATAACAGAAATTTTGCACCAACCGATAAAGGGTGAGTCCGGTCCGCGACAAAATCTTAATATAGTTTTTACTGCTTTTTTAGTCTACGGCATTTACAGCGTGCATTTACCCAAAATTTTCTGTTCATTAACAGAAATTGTGCACCAACCGATTAAGGGTGAGTCCGGTCCGCGTCATAATCCTAATATAATTCTTTCTGCATTTCTAGTCTATTGCATTTACAGCGTGCATTTACCCAAAATATTCTGTTCAATAACAGAAATTTTGCACCAACCGATATAGGGTGAGTCCGGTCCGCGTCAAAATCCTAATATAATTCTTACTG
Source organism: Eudiplozoon nipponicum (assembly GCA_029291075.1). Classification (NCBI taxonomy): domain Eukaryota; kingdom Metazoa; phylum Platyhelminthes; class Monogenea; order Mazocraeidea; family Diplozoidae; genus Eudiplozoon; species Eudiplozoon nipponicum. The sequence continues at coordinate 39,439 of JAQBSW010003885.1, read as the reverse complement.
CATTTCTAGTCTATGTCATTTGCAGCCTGAATTCATCCAAAATTTTCTGTTCAATAACAGAAATTGTGCACCAACCGATAATGTGTGAGTCCGGTCCGCGTCAAAATCCTAATATAATTTTTACTACTTTATAATCTATGGCATTTACAGCGTGCATTTACCCAAAATTTTCTGTTCAATAACAGAAATTTTGCACCAACCGAAAAAGTGTGAGTCCGGTCCGAGTCAAAATCCAAATATAATAGTTACCGCATTTGTAGACTATGGCATTTACTGCGTGCTTTTACCCAAAATATTCTGTTCAATAACAGAAATTGTGCACCAACCGATAAAGGGTGATTCCGGTCCGCGTCAAAATCCTAATATAATTGTTACTGCATTTCTAGTCTATGGCATTTACAGCGACCGTTTATCCAAAATGTTCTATTCTATAACAGAAATTGTGCAACAACCGATAAAAGTGTGAGTCCGGTCCGCGTCAAAATCCAAATATAATTGTTACTGCATTTGCAGTCTAGGGCATTTACTGCGTGCATTTACCCAAAATGTTCTTTTCAATAACAGAAATTGTGCACCAACCGATAAAGGATGAGTCCGGTCCGCGTCAAAATCCAAATATAATTGTTACAGCATTCGTAGTCTATGGCATTTACTGCGTGCATTTACCCAAAATGTTCTGTTCAATAACAGAAATTGTGCACCAACCGATAAAGGTTGAGTCCGGTCCGCGACAAAATCCAAATATAATTGTTATGCATTTGCATTCTAGGGAATTTACTGCGTGCATTTACCCAAAATGTTCTTTTCATTAACACAAATTTTGCACCAACCGAAAAAGGGTGAGTCCGGTCCGCGTCATAATCCTAATATAATTCTTTCTGCATTTCTAGTCTATGGCATTTACAGCGTGCATTTACCCAAAATGTTCTGTTCAATAACAGAAAATTTGCACCAACCGATAAAGGGTGAGTCCGGTCCGCGTCAAAATCCTAATATAATATTTACTGCTTTTTTAGTCTATGGCATTTACAGCGTGCATTTAACCAAAATTTTCTGTTCAATAAAAGATATTGTGCACCAACCGATAAAGAGTGAGTCCGGTCCGCGTCAAAATCCTAATATATTTCTTACAGCATTTCTAGTCTATGTCATTTACAGCTTGCATTTATCAAAAATTTTGTGTTCAATAATAGAAATTGTGCACCAACCGATAAAGGGTGAGTCCGGTCCGCGTCAAAATCCAAATATAATTGTTACTGCATTTGTAGTCAATGGCATTTACTGCATGCATTTACCCAAAATGTTCTGTTCAATAACAGAAATTTTGCACTAACCGATAAAGGGTGAGTCCGGTCCGCGTCAAAATCCAAACATAATTGTTACTGCATTTGCGGTCTACGGCATTTACTGCGTGCATTTACCCAAAATATTCTTTTCAATAACAGAAATTTTGCACCAACCGATAAAGGGTGAGTCCGGTCCGCGACAAAATCTTAATATAGTTTTTAATGCTTTTTTAGTCTATGACATTTACAGCGTGCATTTACCCAAAATTTTCTGTTCATTAACACAAATTGTGCAGCAACCGATAAAGAGGAGTCCGGTCCGAGTCAAAATCCAAATATAATTGTTACTGCATTTCCCGTCTATCGCATTTACTGCGTGCATTTACCCAAAATTTTCTGTTCAATAAAAGAAATTGTGCACCAACCGATAAAGGGTGAGTCCGGTCCGCGTCAAAATCCAAATATAATTGTTACTGCATTTGTAGTCTATGGCATTTACAGCGTGCAATTACCCAAAATGTTCTGTTCAATAACAGAAAATTTGCACCAACCGATAAAGGGTGAGTCCGGTCCGCGTCAAAATCCTAATATAATATTTACTGCTTTTTTAGTCTATGGCATTTACAGCGTGCATTTAACCAAAATTTTCTGTTCAATAAAAGAAATTGTGCACCAACCGATAAAGAGTGAGTCCGGTCCGCGTCAAAATCCTAATATAATTGTTACTGCATTTCTAGTCTATGTCATTTACAGCTTGCATTTATCAAAAATTTTCTGTTCAATAATAGAAATTGTGCACCAACCGATAAAGGGTGAGTCCGGTCCGCGTCAAAATCCAAATATAATTGTTACTGCATTTGTAGTCTATGGCATTTACTGCATGCATTTACCCAAAATGTTCTGTTCAATAACAGAAATTTTGCACCAACCGATAAAGGGTGAGTCCGGTCTGCGTCAAAATCCAATTATAATTGTTACTGCATTTGTAGTCTATGGCATTTACTGCGTGCATTTACCCGAAATATTCTGTTCAATAACAGAAATTGTGCACCAACCGATAAATGGTGAGTCCAGTCCGCGTCAAAATCCTAAAATAATTCTTACTGCATTTCTAGTCTCTGGCATTTACAGCGTGCATTTATCCAAAATGTTCTGTTCAATAACAGAAATTTTGCACCAACCGATAAAGGGTGAGTCCGGTCCGCGTCAAAATCCAAACATAATTGTTACTGCATTTGCGGTCTACGGCATTTACTGCGTGCATTTACCCAAAATGTTCTTTTCAATAACAGAAATTTTGCACCAACCGATAAAGGGTGAGTCCGGTCCGCGACAAAATCTTAATATAGTTTTTAATGCTTTTTTAGTCTATGACATTTACAGCTTGCATTTACCCAAAATTTTCTGTTCATTAACACAAATTGTGCACCAACCGATAAAGAGGAGTCCGGTCCGAGTCAAAATCCAAATATAATTGTTACTGCATTTCCCGTCTATCGCATTTACTGCGTGCATTTACCCAAAATATTCTGTTCAATAAAAGAAATTGTGCACCAACCGATAAAGGGTGAGTCCGGTCCGCGTCAAAATCCTAATATAATTCTTACTGCATTTCTAGTCTATGGCATTTACAGCGTGCATTAACCCAAAATTTTCTGTTCAATAATAGAAATTGTGCACCAACCGATAAAGGGTGAGTCCGGTCCGCGTCAAAATCCAAATATAATTGTTACTGCATTTGTAGTCTATGGCATTTACTGCATGCATTTACCCAAAATGTTCTGTTCAATAACAGAAATTTTGCACCAACCGATAAAGGGTGAGTCCGGTCTGCGTCAAAATCCAATTATAATTGTTACTGCATTTGTAGTCTATGGAATTTACTGCGTGCATTTACCCGAAAAGTTCTGTTCAATAACAGAAATTGTGCACCAACCGATAAAGGGTGAGTCCAGTCCGCGTCAAAATCCTAAAATAATTCTTACTGCATTTCTAGTCTCTGGCATTTACAGCGTGCATATATCCAAAATGTTCTGTTCAATAACAGAAATTTTGCACCAACCGATAAAGGGTGAGTCCGGTCCGCGTCAAAATCCAAACATAATTGTTACTGCATTTGCGGTCTACGGCATTTACTGCGTGCATTTACCCAAAATGTTCTTTTCAATAACAGAAATTTTGCACCAACCGATAAAGTGTGAGTCCGGTCCGCGACAAAATCTTAATATAGTTTTTACTGCTTTTTTAGTCTATGGCATTTACAGCGTGCATTTACCCAAAATTTTCTGTTCATTAACACAAATTGTGCACCAACCGATTAAGGGTGAGTCCGGTCCGCGTCATAATCCTAATATAATTCTTTCTGCATTTCTAGTCTATTGCATTTACAGCGTGCATTTACCCAAAATGTTCTGTTCAATAACAGAAATTTTGCACCAACCGATATAGGGTGAGTCCGGTCCGCGTCAAAATCCTAATATAATTCTTACTGCATTTCTAGTCTATGTCATTTGCAGCCTGCATTCATCCAAAATTTTCTGTTCAATAACAGAAATTGTGCACCAACCGATAATGTATGAGTCCGGTCCGCGTCAAAATCCTAATATAATTCTTACAGCATTTCTAGTCTATGGCATTTACAGCGTGCATTTATCCAAAATTTTCTGTTCAATAAAAAAATTGTGCACCAACCAGTAGAGGATGAGTCCGGTCCGCGTCAAAATCCAAATATAATTGTTACTGCATTATTAATCTATGGCATTTACTGCGTGCATTTACCCAAAATGTTCTGTTCAATAACAGAAATTGTGCACCAACCGATAAAGAGGAGTCCGGTCCGAGTCAAAATCCAAATATAATTGTTAATGCATTTCCAGTCTATAGCATTTACTGCGTGAATTTACCCAAAATTTTCTGTTCAATAAAAGAAATTGTGCACCAACCGATAAAGGGTGAGTCCGGTCCGCGTCAAAATCCTAATATGATTCTTACTGCATTTATAGTCTATGTCATTTACAGCGTGCATTTATCCAAAATTTTCTGTTCAATAACAGAAATTGTGCACCAACCGATAAAGAGTGAGTCCGGTCCGCGTCAAAATCCTTATATAATTCTTACTGCATTTCTAGTCTATGGCATTTACAGCGTGCATTTATCAAAAATTTTCTGTTCAATAAAAGAAATTGTGCACCAACCGATAAAGGGTGAGTGCGGTCCGCGTCAAAATCCAATTATAATTGTTACTGCATTTTTATTCTATGGCATTTACTGCGTGCATTTACCCAAAATGTTCTGTTCAATAACAGAAATTGTGCACCAACCGATAAAGGGTGAGTCCGGTCCGCGTCAAAATCCAATTATAATTGTTACTGCATTTTTATTCTATGGCATTTACTGCGTGCATTTACCCAAAATGTTCTATTCAATAACAGAAATTGTGCACCAACCGATAAAGGGTGAGTCCGGTCCGCGTCAAAATCCAATTATAATTGTTACTGCATTTTTATTCTATGGCATTTACCCAAAATGTTCTGTTCAATAACAGAAATTGTGCACCAACCGATAAAGGGTGAGTCCAGTCCGCGTCAAAATCCTAAAACAATTCTTAATGCTTTTCTTATCTCTGGCATTTACAGCGTGCATTTATCCAAAATGTTCTGTTCAATAACAGAAATTGTGCACCAACCGATAATGTGTGAGTCCGGTCCGCGTCAAAATCCTAATATAATTCTTACTGCATTTCTAGTCTATGTCATTTACAGCGTGCATTCATCCAAAATTTTCTGTTCAATAACAGAAATTGTGCACCAACCGATAATGTGTGAGTCCGGTCCGCGTCAAAATCCTAATATAATTCTTACAGCATTTCTAGTCTATGGCATTTACAGCGTGCCTTTATCCAAAATTTTCTGTTCAATAAAGAAATTGTGCACCAACCGGTAAAGGATAAGTCCGGTCCGCGTCAAAATCCAAATATAATTGTTACTGCATTATTAGTCTATGGCATTTACTGCGTGCATTTACCCAAAATGTTCTGTTCAATAACAGAAATTGTGCACCAACCGATAAAGAGGAGTCCGGTCCGAGTCAAAATCCAAATATAATTGTTAATGCATTTCCAGTCTATGGCATTTACTGCGTGCATTTACCCAAAATTTTCTGTTCAATAAAAGAAATTGTGCACCAACCGATAAAGGGTGAGTCCGGTCCGTGTCAAAATCCAATTATAATTGTTACTGCATTTTTATTCTATGGCATTTACTGCGTGCATTTACCCAAAATGTTCTGTTCAATAACAGAAATTGTGCACCAACCGATAAAGGGTGAGTCCGGTTCGCGTCAAAATCCAATTATAATTGTTACTGCATTTTTATTCTATCGCATTTACTGCGTGCATTTACCCAAAATGTTCTGTTCAATAACGGAAATTGTGCACCAACCGATAAAGGGTGAGTCCAGTCCGCGTCAAAATCCTAAAATAATTCTTACTGCATTTCTTGTCTCTGGCATTTACAGCGTGCATTTATCCAAAATGTTCTGTTCAATAACAGAAATTGTGCACCAACCGATAAAGGGTGAGTCCGGTCAGCGTCAAAATCCTAATATAATTGTTAGTGCATTTCTAGTCTATGGCATTTACAGCGTGCATTTACCCAAAATGTTCTGTTCAATAGCAGAAATTGTGCACCAACAGATAAAGGGTGATTCCGATCCGCGTCGAAATCGTAATATAATTGTTTCTGCATTTGTAGTCTATGGGAATTACAGCGTGCATTTCCCCAAAATGTTCTGTGAGTCCGGTCCGCGTCAAAATCCAATTATAATTGTTACTGCATTTTTATTCTATGGCATTTACTGCGTGCATTTACCCAAAATGTTCTGTTCAATAACAGAAATTGTGCACCAACCAATAAAGGGTGAGTCCGGTCCGAGTCAAAATCCAAATATAATTGTTAATGCATTTCCAGTCTATGGCATTTACTGCGTGCATTTACCCAAAATTTTCTGTTCAATAAAAGAAATTGTGCACCAACCGATAAAGGGTGAGTCCGGTCCGCGTCAAAATCCAATTATAATTGTTACTGCATTTTTATTCTATGGCATTTACTGCGTGCATTTACCCAAAATGTTCTGTTCAATAACAGAAATTGTGCACCAACCGATAAAGGGTGAGTCCGGTCCGCGTCAAAATCCAATTATAATTGTTACTGCATTTTTAGTCTATGGCATTTACTGCGTGCATTTACCCAAAATGTTCTGTTCAATAACAGAAATTGTGCACCAACCGATAAAGGGTGAGTCCGGTCCGCGTCAAAATCCAATTATAATTGTTACTGCATTTTTAGTCTATGGCATTTACTGCGTGCATTTACCCAAAATGTTCTGTTCAATAACAGAAATTGTGCACCAACCGATAAAGGGTGAGTCCGGTCCGCGTCAAAATCCTAATATAATTCTTACTGCATTTCTAGTCTATGGCATTTACAGCGTGCATTTACCCAAAATGTTCTGTTCAATAACAGAAATTGTGCACCAACCGATAAAGGGTGAGTCCGGTCCGCGTCAAAATCCTAATATAATTGTTACTGCATTTGCTAGTCTATGGCATTTACAGCGTGCATTTACCCAAAATGTTCTGTTCAATAACAGAAATTGTGCACCAACCGATAAAGGGTGAGTCCGGTCCGCGTCAAAATCCTAATATAATTCTTACTGCATTTCTAGTCTATGTCATTTACAGCGTGCATTTACCCAAAATTTTCTGTTCAATAACAGAAATTGTGCACCAACCGATAAAGAGGAGTCCGGTCCGAGTCAAAATCCAAATATAATTGTTACTGCATTTCTAGTCTATGGCATTTACTGCGTGCATTTACCCAAAATTTTCTGTTCAATAAAAGAAATTGTGCACCAACCGATAAAGGGTGAGTCCGGTCCGCGTCAAAATCCTAATATAATTCTTACTGCATTTCTAGTCTATGGCATTTACAGCGTGCATTTATCCAAAATTTTCTGTTCAATAACAGAAATTGTGCACCAACCGATAAAGGGTGAGTCCGGTCCGCGTCAAAATCCAAATATAATTGTTACTGCATTTGTAGTCTATGGCATTTACTGCGTGCATTTACCCAAAATGTTCTGTTCAATAACAGAAATTGTGCACCAACCGATAAAGGGTGAGTCCGGTCCGCGTCAAAATCCAATTATAATTGTTACTGCATTTGTAGTCTATGGCATTTACTGCGTGCATTTACCCAAAATGTTCTGTTCAATAACAGAAATTGTGCACCAACCGATAAAGGGTGAGTCCAGTCCGCGTCAAAATCCTAAAATAATTCTTACTGCATTTCTAGTCTCTGGCATTTACAGCGTGCATTTATCCAAAATGTTCTGTTCAATAACAGAAATTGTGCACCAACCGATAAAGGGTGAGTCCGGTCCGCGTCAAAATCCAAACATAATTGTTACTGCATTTGCAGTCTATGGCATTTACTGCGTGCATTTACCCAAAATGTTCTGTTCAATAACAGAAATTGTGCACCAACCGATAAAGGGTGAGTCCGGTCCGCGTCAAAATCCTAATATAGTTGTTACTGCATTTTTAGTCTATGGCATTTACAGCGTGCATTTACCCAAAATTTTCTGTTCAATAACAGAAATTGTGCACCAACCGATAAAGGGTGAGTCCGGTCCGCGTCAAAATCCTAATATAATTGTTACTGCATTTCTAGTCTATGGCATTTACAGCGTGCATTTACCCAAAATGTTCTGTTCAATAACAGAAATTGTGCACCAACCGATAAAGGGTGAGTCCGGTCCGCGTCAAAATCCTAATATAATTCTTACTGCATTTCTAGTCTATGGCATTTACAGCGTGCATTTACCCAAAATTTTCTGTTCAATAACAGAAATTGTGCACCAACCGATAAAGGGTGAGTCCGGTCCGCGTCAAAATCCTAATATAATTCTTACTGCATTTCTAGTCTATGGCATTTACAGCGTGCATTTACCCAAAATTTTCTGTTCAATAACAGAAATTGTGCACCAACCGATAAAGGGTGAGTCCGGTCCGCGTCAAAATCCAAATATAATTGTTACTGCATTTGTAGTCTATGGCATTTACTGCGTGCATTTACCCAAAATGTTCTGTTCAATAACAGAAATTGTGCACCAACCGATAAAGGGTGAGTCCGGTCCGCGTCAAAATCCAAATATAATTGTTACTGCATTTGTAGTCTATGGCATTTACTGCGTGCATTTACCCAAAATGTTCTGTTCAATAACAGAAATTGTGCACCAACCGATAAAGGGTGAGTCCGGTCCGCGTCAAAATCCTAATATAATTGTTACTGCATTTCTAGTCTATGGCATTTACAGCGTGCATTTACCCAAAATGTTCTGTTCAATAACAGAAATTGTGCACCAACCGATAAAGGGTGAGTCCGGTCCGCGTCAAAATCCAAATATAATTGTTACTGCATTTGTAGTCTATGGCATTTACTGCGTGCATTTACCCAAAATGTTCTGTTCAATAACAGAAATTGTGCACCAACCGATAAAGGGTGAGTCCGGTCCGCGTCAAAATCCTAATATAATTGTTACTGCATTTCTAGTCTATGGCATTTACAGCGTGCATTTACCCAAAATGTTCTGTTCAATAACAGAAATTGTGCACCAACCGATAAAGGGTGAGTCCGGTCCGCGTCAAAATCCTAATATAATTGTTACTGCATTTCTAGTCTATGGCATTTACAGCGTGCATTTACCCAAAATGTTCTGTTCAATAACAGAAATTGTGCACCAACCGATAAAGGGTGAGTCCGGTCCGCGTCAAAATCCTAATATAATTGTTACTGCATTTCTAGTCTATGGCATTTACAGCGTGCATTTACCCAAAATGTTCTGTTCAATAACAGAAATTGTGCACCAACCGATAAAGGGTGAGTCCGGTCCGCGTCAAAATCCTAATATAATTGTTACTGCATTTCTAGTCTATGGCATTTACAGCGTGCATTTACCCAAAATGTTCTGTTCAATAACAGAAATTGTGCACCAACCGATAAAGGGTGAGTCCGGTCCGCGTCAAAATCCTAATATAATTGTTACTGCATTTCTAGTCTATGGCATTTACAGCGTGCATTTACCCAAAATGTTCTGTTCAATAACAGAAATTGTGCACCAACCGATAAAGGGTGAGTCCGGTCCGCGTCAAAATCCTAATATAATTGTTACTGCATTTCTAGTCTATGGCATTTACAGCGTGCATTTACCCAAAATGTTCTGTTCAATAACAGAAATTGTGCACCAACCGATAAAGGGTGAGTCCGGTCCGCGTCAAAATCCAAATATAATTGTTACTGCATTTCTAGTCTATGGCATTTACTGCGTGCATTTACCCAAAATGTTCTGTTCAATAACAGAAATTGTGCACCAACCGATAAAGGGTGAGTCCGGTCCGCGTCAAAATCCTAATATAATTCTTACTGCATTTCTAGTCTATGGCATTTACAGCGTGCATTTATCCAAAATGTTCTGTTCAATAACAGAAATTGTGCACCAACCGATAAAGGGTGAGTCCGGTCCGCGTCAAAATCCAAATATAATTGTTACTGCATTTGTAGTCTATGGCATTTACTGCGTGCATTTACCCAAAATGTTCTGTTCAATAACAGAAATTGTGCACCAACCGATAAAGGGTGAGTCCGGTCCGCGTCAAAATCCTAATATAATTCTTACTGCATTTCTAGTCTATGGCATTTACAGCGTGCATTTACCCAAAATGTTCTGTTCAATAACAGAAATTGTGCACCAACCGATAAAGGGTGAGTCCGGTCCGCGTCAAAATCCTAATATAATTGTTACTGCATTTCTAGTCTATGGCATTTACAGCGTGCATTTACCCAAAATTTTCTGTTCAATAACAGAAATTGTGCACCAACCGATAAAGGGTGAGTCCGGTCCGCGTCAAAATCCTAATATAATTCTTACTGCATTTCTAGTCTATGGCATTTACAGCGTGCATTTACCCAAAATTTTCTGTTCAATAACAGAAATTGTGCACCAACCGATAAAGGGTGAGTCCGGTCCGCGTCAAAATCCAAATATAATTGTTACTGCATTTGTAGTCTATGGCATTTACTGCGTGCATTTACCCAAAATGTTCTGTTCAATAACAGAAATTGTGCACCAACCGATAAAGGGTGAGTCCGGTCCGCGTCAAAATCCAAATATAATTGTTACTGCATTTGTAGTCTATGGCATTTACTGCGTGCATTTACCCAAAATGTTCTGTTCAATAACAGAAATTGTGCACCAACCGATAAAGGGTGAGTCCGGTCCGCGTCAAAATCCTAATATAATTCTTACTGCATTTCTAGTCTATGGCATTTACAGCGTGCATTTATCCAAAATGTTCTGTTCAATAACAGAAATTGTGCACCAACCGATAAAGGGTGAGTCCGGTCCGCGTCAAAATCCAAATATAATTGTTACTGCATTTGCAGTCTATGGCATTTACTGCGTGCATTTACCCAAAATGTTCTGTTCAATAACAGAAATTGTGCACCAACCGATAAAGGGTGAGTCCGGTCCGCGTCAAAATCCTAATATAATTGTTACTGCATTTCTAGTCTATGGCATTTACAGCGTGCATTTACCCAAAATGTTCTGTTCAATAACAGAAATTGTGCACCAACCGATAAAGGGTGAGTCCGGTCCGCGTCAAAATCCTAATATAATTGTTACTGCATTTCTAGTCTATGGCATTTACTGCGTGCATTTACCCAAAATGTTCTGTTCAATAACAGAAATTGTGCACCAACCGATAAAGGGTGAGTCCGGTCCGCGTCAAAATCCTAATATAATTCTTACTGCATTTCTAGTCTATGGCATTTACAGCGTGCATTTACCCAAAATGTTCTGTTCAATAACAGAAATTGTGCACCAACCGATAAAGGGTGAGTCCGGTCCGCGTCAAAATCCAAATATAATTGTTACTGCATTTGTAGTCTATGGCATTTACTGCGTGCATTTACCCAAAATGTTCTGTTCAATAACAGAAATTGTGCACCAACCGATAAAGGGTGAGTCCGGTCCGCGTCAAAATCCAAATATAATTGTTACTGCATTTGTAGTCTATGGCATTTACTGCGTGCATTTACCCAAAATGTTCTGTTCAATAACAGAAATTGTGCACCAACCGATAAAGGGTGAGTCCGGTCCGCGTCAAAATCCTAATATAATTGTTACTGCATTTCTAGTCTATGGCATTTACAGCGTGCATTTATCCAAAATGTTCTGTTCAATAACAGAAATTGTGCACCAACCGATAAAGGGTGAGTCCGGTCCGCGTCAAAATCCAAATATAATTGTTACTGCATTTGCTAGTCTATGGCATTTACAGCGTGCATTTACCCAAAATGTTCTGTTCAATAACAGAAATTGTGCACCAACCGATAAAGGGTGAGTCCGGTCCGCGTCAAAATCCTAATATAATTGTTACTGCATTTCTAGTCTATGGCATTTACAGCGTGCATTTACCCAAAATGTTCTGTTCAATAACAGAAATTGTGCACCAACCGATAAAGGGTGAGTCCGGTCCGCGTCAAAATCCTAATATAATTGTTACTGCATTTCTAGTCTATGGCATTTACAGCGTGCATTTACCCAAAATGTTCTGTTCAATAACAGAAATTGTGCACCAACCGATAAAGGGTGAGTCCGGTCCGCGTCAAAATCCTAATATAATTCTTACTGCATTTCTAGTCTATGGCATTTACAGCGTGCATTTATCCAAAATGTTCTGTTCAATAACAGAAATTGTGCACCAACCGATAAAGGGTGAGTCCGGTCCGCGTCAAAATCCTAATATAATTGTTACTGCATTTCTAGTCTATGGCATTTACAGCGTGCATTTACCCAAAATGTTCTGTTCAATAACAGAAATTGTGCACCAACCGATAAAGGGTGAGTCCGGTCCGCGTCAAAATCCTAATATAATTGTTACTGCATTTGTAGTCTATGGCATTTACTGCGTGCATTTACCCAAAATGTTCTGTTCAATAACAGAAATTGTGCACCAACCGATAAAGGGTGAGTCCGGTCCGCGTCAAAATCCTAATATAATTGTTACTGCATTTCTAGTCTATGGCATTTACAGCGTGCATTTATCCAAAATGTTCTGTTCAATAACAGAAATTGTGCACCAACCGATAAAGGGTGAGTCCGGTCCGCGTCAAAATCCAAATATAATTGTTACTGCATTTGTAGTCTATGGCATTTACTGCGTGCATTTACCCAAAATGTTCTGTTCAATAACAGAAATTGTGCACCAACCGATAAAGGGTGAGTCCGGTCCGCGTCAAAATCCAAATATAATTGTTACTGCATTTCTAGTCTATGGCATTTACAGCGTGCATTTACCCAAAATGTTCTGTTCAATAACAGAAATTGTGCACCAACCGATAAAGGGTGAGTCCGGTCCGCGTCAAAATCCTAATATAATTGTTACTGCATTTGTAGTCTATGGCATTTACTGCGTGCATTTACCCAAAATGTTCTGTTCAATAACAGAAATTGTGCACCAACCGATAAAGGGTGAGTCCGGTCCGCGTCAAAATCCTAATATAATTCTTACTGCATTTCTAGTCTATGGCATTTACAGCGTGCATTTACCCAAAATGTTCTGTTCAATAACAGAAATTGTGCACCAACCGATAAAGGGTGAGTCCGGTCCGCGTCAAAATCCTAATATAATTGTTACTGCATTTCTAGTCTATGGCATTTACAGCGTGCATTTACCCAAAATGTTCTGTTCAATAACAGAAATTGTGCACCAACCGATAAAGGGTGAGTCCGGTCCGCGTCAAAATCCTAATATAATTCTTACTGCATTTCTAGTCTATGGCATTTACAGCGTGCATTTACCCAAAATGTTCTGTTCAATAACAGAAATTGTGCACCAACCGATAAAGGGTGAGTCCGGTCCGCGTCAAAATCCTAATATAATTGTTACTGCATTTCTAGTCTATGGCATTTACAGCGTGCATTTACCCAAAATGTTCTGTTCAATAACAGAAATTGTGCACCAACCGATAAAGGGTGAGTCCGGTCCGCGTCAAAATCCAAATATAATTGTTACTGCATTTGCTAGTCTATGGCATTTACTGCGTGCATTTACCCAAAATGTTCTGTTCAATAACAGAAATTGTGCACCAACCGATAAAGGGTGAGTCCGGTCCGCGTCAAAATCCTAATATAATTGTTACTGCATTTCTAGTCTATGGCATTTACAGCGTGCATTTACCCAAAATGTTCTGTTCAATAACAGAAATTGTGCACCAACCGATAAAGGGTGAGTCCGGTCCGCGTCAAAATCCTAATATAATTGTTACTGCATTTCTAGTCTATGGCATTTACAGCGTGCATTTACCCAAAATGTTCTGTTCAATAACAGAAATTGTGCACCAACCGATAAAGGGTGAGTCCGGTCCGCGTCAAAATCCTAATATAATTGTTACTGCATTTCTAGTCTATGGCATTTACAGCGTGCATTTACCCAAAATGTTCTGTTCAATAACAGAAATTGTGCACCAACCGATAAAGGGTGAGTCCGGTCCGCGTCAAAATCCTAATATAATTGTTACTGCATTTCTAGTCTATGGCATTTACAGCGTGCATTTACCCAAAATGTTCTGTTCAATAACAGAAATTGTGCACCAACCGATAAAGGGTGAGTCCGGTCCGCGTCAAAATCCAAATATAATTGTTACTGCATTTGTAGTCTATGGCATTTACTGCGTGCATTTACCCAAAATGTTCTGTTCAATAACAGAAATTGTGCACCAACCGATAAAGGGTGAGTCCGGTCCGCGTCAAAATCCTAATATAATTGTTACTGCATTTCTAGTCTATGGCATTTACAGCGTGCATTTATCCAAAATGTTCTGTTCAATAACAGAAATTGTGCACCAACCGATAAAGGGTGAGTCCGGTCCGCGTCAAAATCCTAATATAATTGTTACTGCATTTCTAGTCTATGGCATTTACTGCGTGCATTTACCCAAAATGTTCTGTTCAATAACAGAAATTGTGCACCAACCGATAAAGGGTGAGTCCGGTCCGCGTCAAAATCCTAATATAATTGTTACTGCATTTCTAGTCTATGGCATTTACAGCGTGCATTTACCCAAAATGTTCTGTTCAATAACAGAAATTGTGCACCAACCGATAAAGGGTGAGTCCGGTCCGCGTCAAAATCCTAATATAATTGTTACTGCATTTCTAGTCTATGGCATTTACAGCGTGCATTTACCCAAAATGTTCTGTTCAATAACAGAAATTGTGCACCAACCGATAAAGGGTGAGTCCGGTCCGCGTCAAAATCCTAATATAATTGTTACTGCATTTCTAGTCTATGGCATTTACAGCGTGCATTTACCCAAAATGTTCTGTTCAATAACAGAAATTGTGCACCAACCGATAAAGGGTGAGTCCGGTCCGCGTCAAAATCCTAATATAATTGTTACTGCATTTCTAGTCTATGGCATTTACAGCGTGCATTTACCCAAAATGTTCTGTTCAATAACAGAAATTGTGCACCAACCGATAAAGGGTGAGTCCGGTCCGCGTCAAAATCCTAATATAATTGTTACTGCATTTCTAGTCTATGGCATTTACAGCGTGCATTTACCCAAAATGTTCTGTTCAATAACAGAAATTGTGCACCAACCGATAAAGGGTGAGTCCGGTCCGCGTCAAAATCCTAATATAATTGTTACTGCATTTCTAGTCTATGGCATTTACAGCGTGCATTTACCCAAAATGTTCTGTTCAATAACAGAAATTGTGCACCAACCGATAAAGGGTGAGTCCGGTCCGCGTCAAAATCCTAATATAATTGTTACTGCATTTCTAGTCTATGGCATTTACAGCGTGCATTTACCCAAAATGTTCTGTTCAATAACAGAAATTGTGCACCAACCGATAAAGGGTGAGTCCGGTCCGCGTCAAAATCCTAATATAATTGTTACTGCATTTCTAGTCTATGGCATTTACAGCGTGCATTTACCCAAAATGTTCTGTTCAATAACAGAAATTGTGCACCAACCGATAAAGGGTGAGTCCGGTCCGCGTCAAAATCCTAATATAATTGTTACTGCATTTCTAGTCTATGGCATTTACAGCGTGCATTTACCCAAAATGTTCTGTTCAATAACAGAAATTGTGCACCAACCGATAAAGGGTGAGTCCGGTCCGCGTCAAAATCCTAATATAATTGTTACTGCATTTCTAGTCTATGGCATTTACAGCGTGCATTTACCCAAAATGTTCTGTTCAATAACAGAAATTGTGCACCAACCGATAAAGGGTGAGTCCGGTCCGCGTCAAAATCCTAATATAATTGTTACTGCATTTCTAGTCTATGGCATTTACAGCGTGCATTTACCCAAAATGTTCTGTTCAATAACAGAAATTGTGCACCAACCGATAAAGGGTGAGTCCGGTCCGCGTCAAAATCCTAATATAATTGTTACTGCATTTCTAGTCTATGGCATTTACAGCGTGCATTTACCCAAAATGTTCTGTTCAATAACAGAAATTGTGCACCAACCGATAAAGGGTGAGTCCGGTCCGCGTCAAAATCCTAATATAATTGTTACTGCATTTCTAGTCTATGGCATTTACAGCGTGCATTTACCCAAAATGTTCTGTTCAATAACAGAAATTGTGCACCAACCGATAAAGGGTGAGTCCGGTCCGCGTCAAAATCCTAATATAATTGTTACTGCATTTCTAGTCTATGGCATTTACAGCGTGCATTTACCCAAAATGTTCTGTTCAATAACAGAAATTGTGCACCAACCGATAAAGGGTGAGTCCGGTCCGCGTCAAAATCCTAATATAATTGTTACTGCATTTCTAGTCTATGGCATTTACAGCGTGCATTTACCCAAAATGTTCTGTTCAATAACAGAAATTGTGCACCAACCGATAAAGGGTGAGTCCGGTCCGCGTCAAAATCCTAATATAATTGTTACTGCATTTCTAGTCTATGGCATTTACAGCGTGCATTTACCCAAAATGTTCTGTTCAATAACAGAAATTGTGCACCAACCGATAAAGGGTGAGTCCGGTCCGCGTCAAAATCCTAATATAATTGTTACTGCATTTCTAGTCTATGGCATTTACAGCGTGCATTTACCCAAAATGTTCTGTTCAATAACAGAAATTGTGCACCAACCGATAAAGGGTGAGTCCGGTCCGCGTCAAAATCCTAATATAATTGTTACTGCATTTCTAGTCTATGGCATTTACAGCGTGCATTTACCCAAAATGTTCTGTTCAATAACAGAAATTGTGCACCAACCGATAAAGGGTGAGTCCGGTCCGCGTCAAAATCCTAATATAATTGTTACTGCATTTCTAGTCTATGGCATTTACAGCGTGCATTTACCCAAAATGTTCTGTTCAATAACAGAAATTGTGCACCAACCGATAAAGGGTGAGTCCGGTCCGCGTCAAAATCCTAATATAATTGTTACTGCATTTCTAGTCTATGGCATTTACAGCGTGCATTTACCCAAAATGTTCTGTTCAATAACAGAAATTGTGCACCAACCGATAAAGGGTGAGTCCGGTCCGCGTCAAAATCCTAATATAATTGTTACTGCATTTCTAGTCTATGGCATTTACAGCGTGCATTTACCCAAAATGTTCTGTTCAATAACAGAAATTGTGCACCAACCGATAAAGGGTGAGTCCGGTCCGCGTCAAAATCCTAATATAATTGTTACTGCATTTCTAGTCTATGGCATTTACAGCGTGCATTTACCCAAAATGTTCTGTTCAATAACAGAAATTGTGCACCAACCGATAAAGGGTGAGTCCGGTCCGCGTCAAAATCCTAATATAATTGTTACTGCATTTCTAGTCTATGGCATTTACAGCGTGCATTTACCCAAAATGTTCTGTTCAATAACAGAAATTGTGCACCAACCGATAAAGGGTGAGTCCGGTCCGCGTCAAAATCCTAATATAATTGTTACTGCATTTCTAGTCTATGGCATTTACAGCGTGCATTTACCCAAAATGTTCTGTTCAATAACAGAAATTGTGCACCAACCGATAAAGGGTGAGTCCGGTCCGCGTCAAAATCCTAATATAATTGTTACTGCATTTCTAGTCTATGGCATTTACAGCGTGCATTTACCCAAAATGTTCTGTTCAATAACAGAAATTGTGCACCAACCGATAAAGGGTGAGTCCGGTCCGCGTCAAAATCCTAATATAATTGTTACTGCATTTCTAGTCTATGGCATTTACAGCGTGCATTTACCCAAAATGTTCTGTTCAATAACAGAAATTGTGCACCAACCGATAAAGGGTGAGTCCGGTCCGCGTCAAAATCCTAATATAATTGTTACTGCATTTCTAGTCTATGGCATTTACAGCGTGCATTTACCCAAAATGTTCTGTTCAATAACAGAAATTGTGCACCAACCGATAAAGGGTGAGTCCGGTCCGCGTCAAAATCCTAATATAATTGTTACTGCATTTCTAGTCTATGGCATTTACAGCGTGCATTTACCCAAAATGTTCTGTTCAATAACAGAAATTGTGCACCAACCGATAAAGGGTGAGTCCGGTCCGCGTCAAAATCCAAATATAATTGTTACTGCATTTCTAGTCTATGGCATTTACTGCGTGCATTTACCCAAAATGTTCTGTTCAATAACAGAAATTGTGCACCAACCGATAAAGGGTGAGTCCGGTCCGCGTCAAAATCCTAATATAATTGTTACTGCATTTCTAGTCTATGGCATTTACAGCGTGCATTTACCCAAAATGTTCTGTTCAATAACAGAAATTGTGCACCAACCGATAAAGGGTGAGTCCGGTCCGCGTCAAAATCCTAATATAATTGTTACTGCATTTCTAGTCTATGGCATTTACAGCGTGCATTTACCCAAAATGTTCTGTTCAATAACAGAAATTGTGCACCAACCGATAAAGGGTGAGTCCGGTCCGCGTCAAAATCCTAATATAATTGTTACTGCATTTCTAGTCTATGGCATTTACAGCGTGCATTTACCCAAAATGTTCTGTTCAATAACAGAAATTGTGCACCAACCGATAAAGGGTGAGTCCGGTCCGCGTCAAAATCCTAATATAATTGTTACTGCATTTCTAGTCTATGGCATTTACAGCGTGCATTTACCCAAAATGTTCTGTTCAATAACAGAAATTGTGCACCAACCGATAAAGGGTGAGTCCGGTCCGCGTCAAAATCCTAATATAATTGTTACTGCATTTCTAGTCTATGGCATTTACAGCGTGCATTTACCCAAAATGTTCTGTTCAATAACAGAAATTGTGCACCAACCGATAAAGGGTGAGTCCGGTCCGCGTCAAAATCCTAATATAATTGTTACTGCATTTCTAGTCTATGGCATTTACAGCGTGCATTTACCCAAAATGTTCTGTTCAATAACAGAAATTGTGCACCAACCGATAAAGGGTGAGTCCGGTCCGCGTCAAAATCCTAATATAATTCTTACTGCATTTCTAGTCTATGGCATTTACAGCGTGCATTTATCCAAAATGTTCTGTTCAATAACAGAAATTGTGCACCAACCGATAAAGGGTGAGTCCGGTCCGCGTCAAAATCCTAATATAATTGTTACTGCATTTCTAGTCTATGGCATTTACAGCGTGCATTTACCCAAAATGTTCTGTTCAATAACAGAAATTGTGCACCAACCGATAAAGGGTGAGTCCGGTCCGCGTCAAAATCCTAAT
The DNA here is from genome assembly GCA_029291075.1 of Eudiplozoon nipponicum. NCBI lineage: Eukaryota > Metazoa > Platyhelminthes > Monogenea > Mazocraeidea > Diplozoidae > Eudiplozoon > Eudiplozoon nipponicum. The sequence goes on along the minus strand of JAQBSW010003885.1, from coordinate 20,354 downwards.
ATAATTGTTACTGCATTTCTAGTCTATGGCATTTACAGCGTGCATTTACCCAAAATGTTCTGTTCAATAACAGAAATTGTGCACCAACCGATAAAGGGTGAGTCCGGTCCGCGTCAAAATCCTAATATAATTGTTACTGCATTTCTAGTCTATGGCATTTACAGCGTGCATTTACCCAAAATGTTCTGTTCAATAACAGAAATTGTGCACCAACCGATAAAGGGTGAGTCCGGTCCGCGTCAAAATCCAAATATAATTGTTACTGCATTTCTAGTCTATGGCATTTACTGCGTGCATTTACCCAAAATGTTCTGTTCAATAACAGAAATTGTGCACCAACCGATAAAGGGTGAGTCCGGTCCGCGTCAAAATCCTAATATAATTGTTACTGCATTTCTAGTCTATGGCATTTACAGCGTGCATTTACCCAAAATGTTCTGTTCAATAACAGAAATTGTGCACCAACCGATAAAGGGTGAGTCCGGTCCGCGTCAAAATCCTAATATAATTGTTACTGCATTTCTAGTCTATGGCATTTACAGCGTGCATTTACCCAAAATGTTCTGTTCAATAACAGAAATTGTGCACCAACCGATAAAGGGTGAGTCCGGTCCGCGTCAAAATCCTAATATAATTGTTACTGCATTTCTAGTCTATGGCATTTACAGCGTGCATTTACCCAAAATGTTCTGTTCAATAACAGAAATTGTGCACCAACCGATAAAGGGTGAGTCCGGTCCGCGTCAAAATCCTAATATAATTGTTACTGCATTTCTAGTCTATGGCATTTACAGCGTGCATTTACCCAAAATGTTCTGTTCAATAACAGAAATTGTGCACCAACCGATAAAGGGTGAGTCCGGTCCGCGTCAAAATCCTAATATAATTGTTACTGCATTTCTAGTCTATGGCATTTACAGCGTGCATTTACCCAAAATGTTCTGTTCAATAACAGAAATTGTGCACCAACCGATAAAGGGTGAGTCCGGTCCGCGTCAAAATCCAAATATAATTGTTACTGCATTTGTAGTCTATGGCATTTACTGCGTGCATTTACCCAAAATGTTCTGTTCAATAACAGAAATTGTGCACCAACCGATAAAGGGTGAGTCCGGTCCGCGTCAAAATCCTAATATAATTGTTACTGCATTTCTAGTCTATGGCATTTACTGCGTGCATTTACCCAAAATGTTCTGTTCAATAACAGAAATTGTGCACCAACCGATAAAGGGTGAGTCCGGTCCGCGTCAAAATCCTAATATAATTGTTACTGCATTTCTAGTCTATGGCATTTACAGCGTGCATTTACCCAAAATGTTCTGTTCAATAACAGAAATTGTGCACCAACCGATAAAGGGTGAGTCCGGTCCGCGTCAAAATCCTAATATAATTGTTACTGCATTTCTAGTCTATGGCATTTACAGCGTGCATTTACCCAAAATGTTCTGTTCAATAACAGAAATTGTGCACCAACCGATAAAGGGTGAGTCCGGTCCGCGTCAAAATCCTAATATAATTGTTACTGCATTTGTAGTCTATGGCATTTACAGCGTGCATTTACCCAAAATGTTCTGTTCAATAACAGAAATTGTGCACCAACCGATAAAGGGTGAGTCCGGTCCGCGTCAAAATCCTAATATAATTGTTACTGCATTTCTAGTCTATGGCATTTACAGCGTGCATTTATCCAAAATGTTCTGTTCAATAACAGAAATTGTGCACCAACCGATAAAGGGTGAGTCCGGTCCGCGTCAAAATCCTAATATAATTGTTACTGCATTTCTAGTCTATGGCATTTACAGCGTGCATTTATCCAAAATGTTCTGTTCAATAACAGAAATTGTGCACCAACCGATAAAGGGTGAGTCCGGTCCGCGTCAAAATCCAAATATAATTGTTACTGCATTTGCTAGTCTATGGCATTTACTGCGTGCATTTACCCAAAATGTTCTGTTCAATAACAGAAATTGTGCACCAACCGATAAAGGGTGAGTCCGGTCCGCGTCAAAATCCTAATATAATTGTTACTGCATTTCTAGTCTATGGCATTTACAGCGTGCATTTACCCAAAATGTTCTGTTCAATAACAGAAATTGTGCACCAACCGATAAAGGGTGAGTCCGGTCCGCGTCAAAATCCTAATATAATTCTTACTGCATTTCTAGTCTATGGCATTTACAGCGTGCATTTACCCAAAATGTTCTGTTCAATAACAGAAATTGTGCACCAACCGATAAAGGGTGAGTCCGGTCCGCGTCAAAATCCTAATATAATTCTTACTGCATTTCTAGTCTATGTCATTTACAGCGTGCATTTATCCAAAATTTTCTGTTCAATAACAGAAATTGTGCACCAACCGATAAAGTGTGAGTCCGGTCCGCGTCAAAATCCTAATATAATTCTTACAGCATTTCTAGTCTATGGCATTTACAGCGTGCATTTATCCAAAATTTTCTGTTCAATAAAAGAAATTGTGCACCAACCGATAAAGGATGAGTCCGGTCCGCGTCAAAATCCAAATATAATTGTTACTGCATTATTAGTCTATGGCATTTACTGCGTGCATTTACCCAAAATGTTCTGTTCAATAACAGAAATTGTGCACCAACCGATAAAGAGGAGTCCGGTCCGAGTCAAAATCCAAATATAATTGTTAATGCATTTCCAGTCTATGGCATTTACTGCGTGCATTTACCCAAAATTTTCTGTTCAATAAAAGAAATTGTGCACCAACCGATAAAGGGTGAGTCCGGTCCGCGTCAAAATCCAATTATAATTGTTACTGCATTTTCATTCTATGGCATTTACAGCGTGCATTTACCCAAAATGTTCTGTTCAATAACAGAAATTGTGCACCAACCGATAAAGGGTGAGTCCGGTCCGCGTCAAAATCCTAATATAATTGTTACTGCATTTCTAGTCTATGGCATTTACAGCGTGCATTTACCCAAAATGTTCTGTTCAATAACAGAAATTGTGCACCAACCGATAAAGGGTGAGTCCGGTCCGCGTCAAAATCCTAATATAATTGTTACTGCATTTGTAGTCTATGGCATTTACAGCGTGCATTTACCCAAAATGTTCTGTTCAATAACAGAAATTGTGCACCAACCGATAAAGGGTGAGTCCGGTCCGCGTCAAAATCCTAATATAATTCTTACTGCATTTCTAGTCTATGGCATTTACAGCGTGCATTTACACAAAATGTTCTGTTCAATAACAGAAATTGTGCACCAACCGATAAAGGGTGAGTCCGGTCCGCGTCAAAATCCTAATATAATTCTTACTGCATTTCTAGTCTATGGCATTTACAGCGTGCATTTATCCAAAATTTTCTGTTCAATAAAAGAAATTGTGCACCAACCGATAAAGGGTGAGTCCGGTCCGCGTCAAAATCCTAATATAATTCTTACTGCATTTCTAGTCTATGTCATTTACAGCATGCATTTATCGAAAATTTTCTGTTCAATAACAGAAATTGTGCACCAACCGATAAAGGGTGCGTCCGGTCCGCGTCAAAATCAAAATGTAATTGTTACTGCATTATTAGTCTATGGCATTTACTGCGTGCATTTACCCAAAATGTTCTGTCCAATAACGGAAATTGTGCACCAACCTATAAAGTGTGAGTCCGGTCCGCGTCAAAATCCAAATATAATTGTTACAGCATTTGTAGTCTATGGCATTTACTGCGTGCATTTACCCAAAATGTTCTGTTCAATAACAGAAATTGTGCACCAACCGATAAAGGGTGAATCCGGTCCGCGACAAAATCCAAATATAATTGTTATGCATTTGCAGTCTATGGCATTTACTGCGTGCATTTACCCAAAATGTTCTGTTCAATAACAGAAATTGTGCACCAACCGATAAAGGGTGAGTCCAGTCCGCGTCAAAATCCTAATATAATTCTTACTGCATTTCTAGTCTCTGGCATTTACAGCGTGCATTTATCCAAAATGTTCTGTTCAATAACAGAAATTGTGCACCAACCGATAAAGGGTGAGTCCGGTCCGCGTCAAAATCCTAATATAATTGTTACTGCATTTGTAGTCTATGGCATTTACTGCGTGCATTTACCCAAAATGTTCTTTTCAATAACAGAAATTGTGCACCAACCGATAAAGGGTGAGTCCGGTCCGCGTCAAAATCCTAATATAATTGTTACTGCATTTCTAGTCTATGGCATTTACAGCGTGCATTTACCCAAAATGTTCTGTTCAATAACAGAAATTGTGCACCAACCGATAAAGGGTGAGTCCGGTCCGCGTCAAAATCCTAATATAATTCTTACTGCATTTCTAGTCTATGGCATTTACAGCGTGCATTTACCCAAAATTTTCTGTTCAATAACAGAAATTGTGCACCAACCGATAAAGGGTGAGTCCGGTCCGCGTCAAAATCCTAATATAATTCTTACTGCATTTCTAGTCTATGGCATTTACAGCGTGCATTTACCCAAAATGTTCTGTTCAATAACAGAAATTGTGCACCAACCGATAAAGTGTGAGTCCGGTCCGCGTCAATATCCTAATATAATTGTTACTGCATTTCTAGTCTATGGCATTTACAGCGTGCATTTACCCAAAATGTTCTGTTCAATAACAGAAATTGTGCACCATCCGATAAAAGTGTGAGTCCGGTTCGCGTCAAAATCCAAATATAATTGTTACTGCATTTCTAGTCTATGGAATTTACAGCGTGCATTTACCCAAAATGTTCTGTTCAATAACAGAAATTGTGCACCAACCGATAAAGAGGAGTCCGGTCCGAGGCAAAATCCAAATATAATTGTTAATGCATTTCCAGTCTATGGCATTTACTGCGTGCATTTACCCAAAATTTTCTGTTCAATAAAAGAAATTGTGCACCAACCGATAAAGGGTGAGTCCGGTCCGCGTCAAAATCCTAATATGATTCTTAATGCATTTCTAGTCTATGTCATTTACAGCTTGCATTGATCCAAAATTTTCTGTTCAATAACAGAAATTGTGCACCAACCGATAAAGGGTGAGTCCGGTCCGCGTCAAAATCCAAATATAATTGTTACTGCATTTGTAGTCTATGGCATTTACTGCATGTATTTACCCAAAATGTTCTGTTCAATAACAGAAATTGTGCACCAACCGATAAATGGTGAGTCCGGTCCGCGTCAAAATCCAATTATAATTGTTACTCCATTTCCAGTCTATGGCATTTACTGCGTGCATTTACCCAAAATGTTCTGTTCAATAACAGAAATTGTGCACCAACCGATAAAGGGTGAGTCCAGTCCGCGTCAAAATCCTAAAATAATTCTTACTGCATTTCTAGTCTCTGGCATTTACAGCGTGCATTTATCCAAAATGTTCTGTTCAATAACAGAAATTGTGCACCAACCGATAAAGGGTGAGTCCGGTCCGCGTCAAAATCCAAATATAATTGTTACTGCATTTGCAGTCTAGGGCATTTACTGCGTGCATTTACCCAAAATGTTCTTTTCAATAACAGAAATTTTGCACCAACCGATAAAGGGTGAGTCCGGTCCGCGACAAAATCTTAATATAGTTTTTACTGCTTTTATAATCTATGGCGTTTACAGCGTGCATTTACCCAAAATTTTCTGTTCAATAAAACAAATTGTGCACCAACCGATAAAGGGTGAGTCCGGTCCGCGTCAAAATCCTAATATAATACTTACTGCATTTCTAGTCTATGTCATTTACAGCGTGCATTTATCGAAAATGTTCTTTTCATTAACAGTAATTGTGCACCAACCGATAAAGGGTGAGTCCGGTCCGCGTCAAAATCCAAATATAATTGTTACTGCATTTGCAGTCTAGGGCATTTACTGCGTGCATTTACCCAAAATGTTCTTTTCAATAACAGAAATTGTGCACCAACCGATAAAGGGTGAGTCCGTTCCGCGTCAAAATCCAAATATAATTGTTACTGCATTTGCAGTCTATGGCATTTACTGCGTGCATTTACCCAAAATGTTCTGTTCAATCACAGAAATTGTGCACCAACCGATAAAGGGTGAATCCGGTCCGCGTCAAAATCCTTATATAATTCATACTGCATTTCTAGTCTATGGCATTTACAGCGTGCATTTATCCAAAATGTTCTGTTCAATAACACAAATTGTGCACCAACCGATAAAGGGTGAGTCCGGTCCGCGTCAAAATCCAAATATAATTGTTACTGCATTTGTAGTCTATGGCATTTACTGCGTGCATTTACCCAAAATGTTCTGTTCAATAACAGAAATTGTGCACCAACTGATAAAGGGTGCTTCCGATTCGCGTCAAAATCCTAATATAATCGTTACTGCACTTCTAGTCTATGGCATTTACAGCGTGCTTTTGTCCAAAATGTTCTGTTCAATAACAGAAATTGTGCACCAACCGATAAAGGGTGAGTCCGTTCCGCGTCAAAATCCAAATATAATTGTTACTGCATTTGCAGTCTATGGCATTTACTGCGTGCATTTACCCAAAATGTTCTGTTCAATCACAGAAATTGTGCACCAACCGATAAAGGGTGAATCCGGTCCGCGTCAAAATCCTTATATAATTCATACTGCATTTCTAGTCTATGGCATTTACAGCGTGCATTTATCCAAAATGTTCTGTTCAATAAAAGAAATTTTGCACCAACCGATAAAGGGTGAGTCCGGTCCGCGTCAAAATCGAAATATATTTGTTACTGCATTTGTAGTCTATGGCATTTACTGCTTGGATTTACCCAAAATGTTCTGTTCAATAACAGAAATTGTGCAGCAACCGATAAAGTGTGAGTCCGGTCCGCGTCAAAATCCTAATATAATTCTTACTGCATTTCTAGTCTATGGCATTTACAGCGTGCATTTACCCAAAATTTTCTGTTCAATAAAAGAAATTTTGCACCAACCGATAAAGGGTGAGTCCGGTCCGCGTCAAAATCCTAATATATTTCTTACTGCATTTATCCAAAATTTTCTGTTCAATAACAGAAATTGTGCACCAACAGATAAAGGGTGAGTCCGGTCCGCATCAAAATCCTAATATAATTCTTACTGCATTTCTAGTCTATGGCATTTACAGCGTGCATTTATCCAAAATTTTCTGTTCAATAACAGAAATTGTGCACCAACCGATAAAGAGTGAGTCCGGTCCGCGTCAAAATCCAAATATAATTGTTACAGCATTTGTAGTCTATGGCATTTACTGCGTGCATTTACCCAAAATGTTCTGTTCAATAACAGAAATTGTGCACCAACCGATAAAGGGTGAATCCGGTCCGCGACAAAATCCAAATATAATTGTTATGCATTTGCAGTCTATGGCATTTACTGCTTGCATTTACCCAAAATGTTCTGTTCAATAACAGAAATTGTGCACCAACCGATAAAGTGCGAGTCCGGTCCGCGTCAAAATCCTAATATAATTGTTACTGCATTTCTAGTCTATGGCATTTACAGCGTGCTTTTTTCCAAAATGTTCTTTTCAATAACAGAAATTGTGCACCAACCGATAAAGGGTGAGTCCGGTCCGCGTCAAAATCCTAATATAATTCTTACTGCATTTCTAGTCTATGGCATTTACAGCGTGCATTTATCCAAAATGTTCTGTTCAATAACAGAAATTGTGCACCAACCGATAAAGGGTGAGTCCGGTCCGCGTCAAAATCCATATATAATTGTTACTGCATTTGCTAGTCTATGGCATTTACTGCGTGCATTTACCCAAAATGTTCTGTTCAATAACAGAAATTGTGCACCAACCGATAAAGGGTGAGTCCGGTCCGCGTCAAAATCCAAATATAATTGTTACTGCATTTGCTAGTCTATGGCATTTACTGCGTGCATTTACCCAAAATGTTCTGTTCAATAACAGAAATTGTGCACCAACCGATAAAGGGTGAGTCCGGTCCGCGTCAAAATCCTAATATAATTCTTACTGCATTTCTAGTCTATGGCATTTACAGCGTGCATTTATCCAAAATGTTCTGTTCAATAACAGAAATTGTGCACCAACCGATAAAGGGTGAGTCCGGTCCGCGTCAAAATCCAAATATAATTGTTACTGCATTTGTAGTCTATGGCATTTACTGCGTGCATTTACCCAAAATGTTCTGTTCAATAACAGAAATTGTGCACCAACCGATAAAGGGTGCTTCCGATTCGCGTCAAAATCCTAATATAATCGTTACTGCATTTCTAGTCTATGGCATTTACAGCGTGCATTTATCCAAAATGTTCTGTTCAATAACAGAAATTGTGCACCAACCGATAAAGGGTGAGTCCGGTCCGCGTCAAAATCCAAATATAATTGTTACTGCATTTGCAGTCTATGGCATTTACTGCGTGCATTTACCCAAAATGTTCTGTTCAATAACAGAAATTGTGCACCAACCGATAAAGGGTGAATCCGGTCCGCGTCAAAATCCTAATATAATTCTTACTGCATTTCTAGTCTATGGCATTTACAGCGTGCATTTATCCAAAATGTTCTGTTCAATAACAGAAATTGTGCACCAACCGATAAAGGGTGAGTCCGGTCCGCGTCAAAATCCAAATATAATTGTTACTGCATTTGTAGTCTATGGCATTTACTGCGTGCATTTACCCAAAATGTTCTGTTCAATAACAGAAATTGTGCACCAACCGATAAAGGGTGAGTCCGGTCCGCGTCAAAATCCTAATATAATTCTTACTGCATTTCTAGTCTATGGCATTTACAGCGTGCATTTACCCAAAATGTTCTGTTCAATAACAGAAATTGTGCACCAACCGATAAAGGGTGAGTCCGGTCCGCGTCAAAATCCTAATATAATTCTTACTGCATTTCTAGTCTATGGCATTTACAGCGTGCATTTATCCAAAATTTTCTGTTCAATAACAGAAATTGTGCACCAACCGATAAAGGGTGAGTCCGGTCCGCGTCAAAATCCTAATATAATTCTTACTGCATTTCTAGTCTATGGCATTTACAGCGTGCATTTATCCAAAATTTTCTGTTCAATAACAGAAATTGTGCACCAACCGATAAAGGGTGAGTCCGGTCCGCGTCAAAATCCAAATATAATTGTTACTGCATTTGTAGTCTATGGCATTTACTGCGTGCATTTACCCAAAATGTTCTGTTCAATAACAGAAATTGTGCACCAACCGATAAAGGGTGAATCCGGTCCGCGTCAAAATCCAAATATAATTGTTACTGCATTTGCAGTCTATGGCATTTACTGCGTGCATTTACCCAAAATGTTCTGTTCAATAACAGAAATTGTGCACCAACCGATAAAGTGCGAGTCCGGTCCGCGTCAAAATCCTAATATAATTGTTACTGCATTTCTAGTCTATGGCATTTACAGCGTGCTTTTTTCCAAAATGTTCTTTTCAATAACAGAAATTGTGCACCAACCGATAAAGGGTGAGTCCGTTCCGCGTCCAAATCCAAATATAATTGTTACCGCATTTGCCGTCTATGGCATTTACTGCGTGCATTTACCCAAAATGTTCTGTTCAATAAATGAAATTGTGCACCAACCGATAAAGGGTGAGTACGGTCCGCGTCAAAATCCAAATATAATTGTTACTGCATTTGTAGTCTATGGCATTTACTGCGTGCATTTACCCAAAATGTTCTGTTCAATAACAGAAATTTTGCACCAACCGATAAAGGGTGAGTCCGGTCCGCGTCAAAATCCTAATATAATTCTTACTGCATTTCTAGTCTATGGCATTTACAGCGTGCATTTATCCAAAATGTTCTGTTCAATAACAGAAATTGTGCACCAACCGATAAAGGGTGAGTCCGGTCCGCGTCAAAATCCTAATATAATTGTTACTGCATTTGCTAGTCTATGGCATTTACTGCGTGCATTTACCCAAAATGTTCTGTTCAATAACAGAAATTGTGCACCAACCGATAAAGGGTGAGTCCGGTCCGCGTCAAAATCCTAATATAATTCTTACTGCATTTGTAGTCTATGGCATTTACTGCGTGCATTTACCCAAAATGTTCTGTTCAATAACAGAAATTGTGCACCAACCGATAAAGGGTGAGTCCGGTCCGCGTCAAAATCCTAATATAATTCTTACTGCATTTCTAGTCTATGGCATTTACAGCGTGCATTTATCCAAAATGTTCTGTTCAATGACAGAAATTGTGCACCAACCGATAAAGGGTGAGTCCGGTCCGCGTCAAAATCCTAATATAATTCTTACTGCATTTCTAGTCTATGGCATTTACAGCGTGCATTTACCCAAAATGTTCTGTTCAATAACAGAAATTGTGCACCAACCGATAAAGGGTGAGTCCGGTCCGCGTCAAAATCCTAATATAATTGTTACTGCATTTCTAGTCTATGGCATTTACAGCGTGCATTTACCCAAAATGTTCTGTTCAATAACAGAAATTGTGCACCAACCGATAAAGGGTGAGTCCGGTCCGCGTCAAAATCCTAATATAATTGTTACTGCATTTCTAGTCTATGGCATTTACAGCGTGCATTTACCCAAAATGTTCTGTTCAATAACAGAAATTGTGCACCAACCGATAAAGGGTGAGTCCGGTCCGCGTCAAAATCCTAATATAATTGTTACTGCATTTCTAGTCTATGGCATTTACAGCGTGCATTTACCCAAAATGTTCTGTTCAATAACAGAAATTGTGCACCAACCGATAAAGGGTGAGTCCGGTCCGCGTCAAAATCCTAATATAATTGTTACTGCATTTCTAGTCTATGGCATTTACAGCGTGCATTTACCCAAAATGTTCTGTTCAATAACAGAAATTGTGCACCAACCGATAAAGGGTGAGTCCGGTCCGCGTCAAAATCCTAATATAATTGTTACTGCATTTCTAGTCTATGGCATTTACAGCGTGCATTTACCCAAAATGTTCTGTTCAATAACAGAAATTGTGCACCAACCGATAAAGGGTGAGTCCGGTCCGCGTCAAAATCCTAATATAATTGTTACTGCATTTCTAGTCTATGGCATTTACAGCGTGCATTTACCCAAAATGTTCTGTTCAATAACAGAAATTGTGCACCAACCGATAAAGGGTGAGTCCGGTCCGCGTCAAAATCCTAATATAATTGTTACTGCATTTCTAGTCTATGGCATTTACAGCGTGCATTTACCCAAAATGTTCTGTTCAATAACAGAAATTGTGCACCAACCGATAAAGGGTGAGTCCGGTCCGCGTCAAAATCCTAATATAATTGTTACTGCATTTCTAGTCTATGGCATTTACAGCGTGCATTTACCCAAAATGTTCTGTTCAATAACAGAAATTGTGCACCAACCGATAAAGGGTGAGTCCGGTCCGCGTCAAAATCCTAATATAATTCTTACTGCATTTCTAGTCTATGGCATTTACAGCGTGCATTTATCCAAAATGTTCTGTTCAATAACAGAAATTGTGCACCAACCGATAAAGGGTGAGTCCGGTCCGCGTCAAAATCCTAATATAATTGTTACTGCATTTGTAGTCTATGGCATTTACTGCGTGCATTTACCCAAAATGTTCTGTTCAATAACAGAAATTGTGCACCAACCGATAAAGGGTGCGTCCGGTCCGCGTCAAAATCCTAATATAATTCTTACTGCATTTCTAGTCTATGGCATTTACAGCGTGCATTTATCCAAAATGTTCTGTTCAATAACAGAAATTGTGCACCAACCGATAAAGGGTGAGTCCGGTCCGCGTCAAAATCCTAATATAATTGTTACTGCATTTCTAGTCTATGGCATTTACAGCGTGCATTTACCCAAAATGTTCTGTTCAATAACAGAAATTGTGCACCAACCGATAAAGGGTGAGTCCGGTCCGCGTCAAAATCCTAATATAATTCTTACTGCATTTCTAGTCTATGGCATTTACAGCGTGCATTTACCCAAAATGTTCTGTTCAATAACAGAAATTGTGCACCAACCGATAAAGGGTGAGTCCGGTCCGCGTCAAAATCCTAATATAATTGTTACTGCATTTCTAGTCTATGGCATTTACAGCGTGCATTTACCCAAAATGTTCTGTTCAATAACAGAAATTGTGCACCAACCGATAAAGGGTGAGTCCGGTCCGCGTCAAAATCCTAATATAATTCTTACTGCATTTCTAGTCTATGGCATTTACAGCGTGCATTTATCCAAAATGTTCTGTTCAATAACAGAAATTGTGCACCAACCGATAAAGGGTGAGTCCGGTCCGCGTCAAAATCCTAATATAATTCTTACTGCATTTCTAGTCTATGGCATTTACAGCGTGCATTTATCCAAAATGTTCTGTTCAATAACAGAAATTGTGCACCAACCGATAAAGGGTGAGTCCGGTCCGCGTCAAAATCCTAATATAATTGTTACTGCATTTGTAGTCTATGGCATTTACAGCGTGCATTTACCCAAAATGTTCTGTTCAATAACAGAAATTGTGCACCAACCGATAAAGGGTGAGTCCGGTCCGCGTCAAAATCCAAATATAATTGTTACTGCATTTGCTAGTCTATGGCATTTACTGCGTGCATTTACCCAAAATGTTCTGTTCAATAACAGAAATTGTGCACCAACCGATAAAGGGTGAGTCCGGTCCGCGTCAAAATCCTAATATAATTGTTACTGCATTTCTAGTCTATGGCATTTACAGCGTGCATTTATCCAAAATGTTCTGTTCAATAACAGAAATTGTGCACCAACCGATAAAGGGTGAGTCCGGTCCGCGTCAAAATCCTAATATAATTGTTACTGCATTTCTAGTCTATGGCATTTACTGCGTGCATTTACCCAAAATGTTCTGTTCAATAACAGAAATTGTGCACCAACCGATAAAGGGTGAGTCCGGTCCGCGTCAAAATCCTAATATAATTGTTACTGCATTTCTAGTCTATGGCATTTACAGCGTGCATTTACCCAAAATGTTCTGTTCAATAACAGAAATTGTGCACCAACCGATAAAGGGTGAGTCCGGTCCGCGTCAAAATCCTAATATAATTGTTACTGCATTTCTAGTCTATGGCATTTACAGCGTGCATTTACCCAAAATGTTCTGTTCAATAACAGAAATTGTGCACCAACCGATAAAGGGTGAGTCCGGTCCGCGTCAAAATCCTAATATAATTCTTACTGCATTTCTAGTCTATGGCATTTACAGCGTGCATTTATCCAAAATGTTCTGTTCAATAACAGAAATTGTGCACCAACCGATAAAGGGTGAGTCCGGTCCGCGTCAAAATCCTAATATAATTGTTACTGCATTTCTAGTCTATGGCATTTACAGCGTGCATTTACCCAAAATGTTCTGTTCAATAACAGAAATTGTGCACCAACCGATAAAGGGTGAGTCCGGTCCGCGTCAAAATCCTAATATAATTGTTACTGCATTTGTAGTCTATGGCATTTACTGCGTGCATTTACCCAAAATGTTCTGTTCAATAACAGAAATTGTGCACCAACCGATAAAGGGTGAGTCCGGTCCGCGTCAAAATCCTAATATAATTGTTACTGCATTTCTAGTCTATGGCATTTACAGCGTGCATTTATCCAAAATGTTCTGTTCAATAACAGAAATTGTGCACCAACCGATAAAGGGTGAGTCCGGTCCGCGTCAAAATCCTAATATAATTGTTACTGCATTTGTAGTCTATGGCATTTACAGCGTGCATTTACCCAAAATGTTCTGTTCAATAACAGAAATTGTGCACCAACCGATAAAGGGTGAGTCCGGTCCGCGTCAAAATCCTAATATAATTCTTACTGCATTTCTAGTCTATGGCATTTACAGCGTGCATTTATCCAAAATGTTCTGTTCAATAACAGAAATTGTGCACCAACCGATAAAGGGTGAGTCCGGTCCGCGTCAAAATCCTAATATAATTGTTACTGCATTTCTAGTCTATGGCATTTACAGCGTGCATTTACCCAAAATGTTCTGTTCAATAACAGAAATTGTGCACCAACCGATAAAGGGTGAGTCCGGTCCGCGTCAAAATCCTAATATAATTGTTACTGCATTTCTAGTCTATGGCATTTACAGCGTGCATTTACCCAAAATGTTCTGTTCAATAACAGAAATTGTGCACCAACCGATAAAGGGTGAGTCCGGTCCGCGTCAAAATCCTAATATAATTGTTACTGCATTTCTAGTCTATGGCATTTACAGCGTGCATTTACCCAAAATGTTCTGTTCAATAACAGAAATTGTGCACCAACCGATAAAGGGTGAGTCCGGTCCGCGTCAAAATCCTAATATAATTGTTACTGCATTTCTAGTCTATGGCATTTACAGCGTGCATTTACCCAAAATGTTCTGTTCAATAACAGAAATTGTGCACCAACCGATAAAGGGTGAGTCCGGTCCGCGTCAAAATCCTAATATAATTGTTACTGCATTTCTAGTCTATGGCATTTACAGCGTGCATTTACCCAAAATGTTCTGTTCAATAACAGAAATTGTGCACCAACCGATAAAGGGTGAGTCCGGTCCGCGTCAAAATCCTAATATAATTGTTACTGCATTTGTAGTCTATGGCATTTACTGCGTGCATTTACCCAAAATGTTCTGTTCAATAACAGAAATTGTGCACCAACCGATAAAGGGTGAGTCCGGTCCGCGTCAAAATCCTAATATAATTGTTACTGCATTTCTAGTCTATGGCATTTACAGCGTGCATTTATCCAAAATGTTCTGTTCAATAACAGAAATTGTGCACCAACCGATAAAGGGTGAGTCCGGTCCGCGTCAAAATCCTAATATAATTCTTACTGCATTTCTAGTCTATGGCATTTACAGCGTGCATTTATCCAAAATGTTCTGTTCAATAACAGAAATTGTGCACCAACCGATAAAGGGTGAGTCCGGTCCGCGTCAAAATCCTAATATAATTGTTACTGCATTTGTAGTCTATGGCATTTACTGCGTGCATTTACCCAAAATGTTCTGTTCAATAACAGAAATTGTGCACCAACCGATAAAGGGTGAGTCCGGTCCGCGTCAAAATCCTAATATAATTCTTACTGCATTTCTAGTCTATGGCATTTACAGCGTGCATTTATCCAAAATGTTCTGTTCAATAACAGAAATTGTGCACCAACCGATAAAGGGTGAGTCCGGTCCGCGTCAAAATCCTAATATAATTGTTACTGCATTTCTAGTCTATGGCATTTACAGCGTGCATTTACCCAAAATGTTCTGTTCAATAACAGAAATTGTGCACCAACCGATAAAGGGTGAGTCCGGTCCGCGTCAAAATCCTAATATAATTGTTACTGCATTTCTAGTCTATGGCATTTACAGCGTGCATTTACCCAAAATGTTCTGTTCAATAACAGAAATTGTGCACCAACCGATAAAGGGTGAGTCCGGTCCGCGTCAAAATCCTAATATAATTGTTACTGCATTTGTAGTCTATGGCATTTACTGCGTGCATTTACCCAAAATGTTCTGTTCAATAACAGAAATTGTGCACCAACCGATAAAGGGTGAGTCCGGTCCGCGTCAAAATCCTAATATAATTGTTACTGCATTTCTAGTCTATGGCATTTACAGCGTGCATTTATCCAAAATGTTCTGTTCAATAACAGAAATTGTGCACCAACCGATAAAGGGTGAGTCCGGTCCGCGTCAAAATCCTAATATAATTGTTACTGCATTTGTAGTCTATGGCATTTACTGCGTGCATTTACCCAAAATGTTCTGTTCAATAACAGAAATTGTGCACCAACCGATAAAGGGTGAGTCCGGTCCGCGTCAAAATCCTAATATAATTGTTACTGCATTTGTAGTCTATGGCATTTACTGCGTGCATTTACCCAAAATGTTCTGTTCAATAACAGAAATTGTGCACCAACCGATAAAGGGTGAGTCCGGTCCGCGTCAAAATCCTAATATAATTCTTACTGCATTTCTAGTCTATGGCATTTACAGCGTGCATTTATCCAAAATGTTCTGTTCAATAACAGAAATTGTGCACCAACCGATAAAGGGTGAGTCCGGTCCGCGTCAAAATCCTAATATAATTGTTACTGCATTTGCTAGTCTATGGCATTTACGCGTGCATTTACCAAAATGTTCTGTTCAATAACAGAAATTGTGCACCAACCGATAAAGGGTGAGTCCGGTCCGCGTCAAAATCCAAATATAATTGTTACTGCATTTGCTAGTCTATGGCATTTACTGCGTGCATTTACCCAAAATGTTCTGTTCAATAACAGAAATTGTGCACCAACCGATAAAGGGTGAGTCCGGTCCGCGTCAAAATCCTAATATAATTCTTACTGCATTTCTAGTCTATGGCATTTACAGCGTGCATTTATCCAAAATGTTCTGTTCAATAACAGAAATTGTGCACCAACCGATAAAGGGTGAGTCCGGTCCGCGTCAAAATCCTAATATAATTGTTACTGCATTTGTAGTCTATGGCATTTACTGCGTGCATTTACCCAAAATGTTCTGTTCAATAACAGAAATTGTGCACCAACCGATAAAGGGTGAGTCCGGTCCGCGTCAAAATCCTAATATAATTCTTACTGCATTTCTAGTCTATGGCATTTACAGCGTGCATTTATCCAAAATGTTCTGTTCAATAACAGAAATTGTGCACCAACCGATAAAGGGTGAGTCCGGTCCGCGTCAAAATCCTAATATAATTGTTACTGCATTTCTAGTCTATGGCATTTACAGCGTGCATTTACCCAAAATGTTCTGTTCAATAACAGAAATTGTGCACCAACCGATAAAGGGTGAGTCCGGTCCGCGTCAAAATCCTAATATAATTGTTACTGCATTTCTAGTCTATGGCATTTACAGCGTGCATTTACCCAAAATGTTCTGTTCAATAACAGAAATTGTGCACCAACCGATAAAGGGTGAGTCCGGTCCGCGTCAAAATCCTAATATAATTGTTACTGCATTTCTAGTCTATGGCATTTACAGCGTGCATTTACCCAAAATGTTCTGTTCAATAACAGAAATTGTGCACCAACCGATAAAGGGTGAGTCCGGTCCGCGTCAAAATCCTAATATAATTCTTACTGCATTTCTAGTCTATGGCATTTACAGCGTGCATTTATCCAAAATGTTCTGTTCAATAACAGAAATTGTGCACCAACCGATAAAGGGTGAGTCCGGTCCGCGTCAAAATCCTAATATAATTGTTACTGCATTTGTAGTCTATGGCATTTACAGCGTGCATTTACCCAAAATGTTCTGTTCAATAACAGAAATTGTGCACCAACCGATAAAGGGTGAGTCCGGTCCGCGTCAAAATCCTAATATAATTCTTACTGCATTTCTAGTCTATGGCATTTACAGCGTGCATTTATCCAAAATGTTCTGTTCAATAACAGAAATTGTGCACCAACCGATAAAGGGTGAGTCCGGTCCGCGTCAAAATCCTAATATAATTGTTACTGCATTTGTAGTCTATGGCATTTACTGCGTGCATTTACCCAAAATGTTCTGTTCAATAACAGAAATTGTGCACCAACCGATAAAGGGTGAGTCCGGTCCGCGTCAAAATCCTAATATAATTGTTACTGCATTTCTAGTCTATGGCATTTACAGCGTGCATTTATCCAAAATGTTCTGTTCAATAACAGAAATTGTGCACCAACCGATAAAGGGTGAGTCCGGTCCGCGTCAAAATCCAAATATAATTGTTACTGCATTTGTAGTCTATGGCATTTACTGCGTGCATTTACCCAAAATGTTCTGTTCAATAACAGAAATTGTGCACCAACCGATAAAGGGTGAGTCCGGTCCGCGTCAAAATCCTAATATAATTCTTACTGCATTTCTAGTCTATGGCATTTACAGCGTGCATTTACCCAAAATGTTCTGTTCAATAACAGAAATTGTGCACCAACCGATAAAGGGTGAGTCCGGTCCGCGTCAAAATCCTAATATAATTGTTACTGCATTTCTAGTCTATGGCATTTACAGCGTGCATTTACCCAAAATGTTCTGTTCAATAACAGAAATTGTGCACCAACCGATAAAGGGTGAGTCCGGTCCGCGTCAAAATCCTAATATAATTGTTACTGCATTTGTAGTCTATGGCATTTACAGCGTGCATTTACCCAAAATGTTCTGTTCAATAACAGAAATTGTGCACCAACCGATAAAGGGTGAGTCCGGTCCGCGTCAAAATCCTAATATAATTCTTACTGCATTTCTAGTCTATGGCATTTACAGCGTGCATTTATCCAAAATGTTCTGTTCAATAACAGAAATTGTGCACCAACCGATAAAGGGTGAGTCCGGTCCGCGTCAAAATCCTAATATAATTCTTACTGCATTTCTAGTCTATGGCATTTACAGCGTGCATTTATCCAAAATGTTCTGTTCAATAACAGAAATTGTGCACCAACCGATAAAGGGTGAGTCCGGTCCGCGTCAAAATCCAAATATAATTGTTACTGCATTTGTAGTCTATGGCATTTACTGCGTGCATTTACCCAAAATGTTCTGTTCAATAACAGAAATTGTGCACCAACCGATAAAGGGTGAGTCCGGTCCGCGTCAAAATCCTAATATAATTCTTACTGCATTTCTAGTCTATGGCATTTACAGCGTGCATTTATCCAAAATGTTCTGTTCAATAACAGAAATTGTGCACCAACCGATAAAGGGTGAGTCCGGTCCGCGTCAAAATCCTAATATAATTGTTACTGCATTTGTAGTCTATGGCATTTACTGCGTGCATTTACCCAAAATGTTCTGTTCAATAACAGAAATTGTGCACCAACCGATAAAGGGTGAGTCCGGTCCGCGTCAAAATCCTAATATAATTCTTACTGCATTTCTAGTCTATGGCATTTACAGCGTGCATTTATCCAAAATGTTCTGTTCAATAACAGAAATTGTGCACCAACCGATAAAGGGTGAGTCCGGTCCGCGTCAAAATCCTAATATAATTGTTACTGCATTTGTAGTCTATGGCATTTACTGCGTGCATTTACCCAAAATGTTCTGTTCAATAACAGAAATTGTGCACCAACCGATAAAGGGTGAGTCCGGTCCGCGTCAAAATCCTAATATAATTGTTACTGCATTTGCAGTCTATGGCATTTACTGCGTGCATTTACCCAAAATGTTCTGTTCAATAACAGAAATTGTGCACCAACCGATAAAGGGTGAGTCCGGTCCGCGTCAAAATCCTAATATAATTGTTACTGCATTTCTAGTCTATGGCATTTACAGCGTGCATTTATCCAAAATGTTCTGTTCAATAACAGAAATTGTGCACCAACCGATAAAGGGTGAGTCCGGTCCGCGTCAAAATCCTAATATAATTGTTACTGCATTTGCCGTCTATGGCATTTACAGCGTGCATTTATCCAAAATGTTCTGTTCAATAACAGAAATTGTGCACCAACCGATAAAGGGTGAGTCCGGTCCGCGTCAAAATCCAAATATAATTGTTACTGCATTTGTAGTCTATGGCATTTACCCAAAATGTTCTGTTCAATAACAGAAATTGTGCACCAACCGATAAAGGGTGAGTCCGGTCCGCGTCAAAATCCTAATATAATTGTTACTGCATTTGTAATCTATGGCATTTACAGCGTGCATATACCTAAAATCGTCTGTTCAATAACAGAAATGGAATATGGGCAAGAAATCTCAGCGTGTCGCTGTCAAAATGCAGCTTCAAGAACCAGTCATAAAAATAAGTGCAGAGAGCACAACCAACCAATGCAATTTCCCATAAAAATAGTGTTTCATACAATCTAACGGACAGTGCCCAAGTGTCCACGATAATGGAACGTGGATAAGAAACATAAGCATGTGGCTGTCAGACTGCAGATTCAAGAACTAAGCAGACATAAACAGAAAAAAGAACACTGAATTTTTTCGCGGAAGGTAAGAATGCTGAAAAGAAAAAAGAACACTGAATATTTACGCGTAAGGTAAGAATAAGCAAACAGTCAGATTGTAGATTCGGGAACTAAAAAGAAAGAAGAACACTTAATTTTTAAGCGAAAGGTAGGAATGCACAGCCACTGAAATTTTGCCATAAAAATAATGTTACAAACAATAGAAGTCATAGTGGCAAAGTGTCGACGGTAAAGGAATATGGACAAGATATATGAGCATGTCGCTGTCAAATTGTAGCCTCAAGTAATAAAGACTTCAGATAAAGTACTGTCCTTAATTCCGGCGTGGAAATGCGGAATGCACAAATAACCACTGACAATTTCCATAAAAATATTTTCCGATAAAACAGAATCGACACTGCCTAAGTATTTACTGTAATGGAAAGTGGATGAGAAACCTGAGAATGTCTAAATCGCATTGCGGATTCAAGAACTAAACAATTATAAAAGGAAAAACCAACTCTTAATTTTTACACGAATGTGCAGCGTGCACAAAGAGCCACTGAAATTTTCC